>NDXB01017645.1:252000-300078 GCA_002631895.1 Agapornis roseicollis | reverse complement strand
GGGGGGGGGTGGGGTGGCAGGAAAGAGATGAAAACCCTAGCAGTAAATTTATACAACAAATGGTGCTCCCTAAAAGGCAAAATCACAAAGGTTACCCTAAAAATCACCAAACCAAAAACCCACAAAAGAATACAGGCAGAAATGCTGTGCAGAGATCTCCAGTAGACCTAAGTTTGCAGTGGGTCGTTCTCATCTACAGCATGGTATTGCCTGATGAGACGAGGAAGTCTATAGCTTTAGTTGTATGTCAGAGGTAGAAATTTGTGTGTAATCAGCTCCATGTCAGATGAGCGAGGCCAGAAAATAGCCAGCCCTTTCTGACCACCACTCCTGACCATACCATGTTCACTTCTGGCACCATGGAGTCAATCACTGAAGAAAAAGAAACAAAAGAGACCCCTTAGGTCTCTCAATCCAGCCAGGTTGCTCAGCAGAGGACAAGAGAACAGCACTTATAACCCTTCACGTTTTCCCAGAAGAGGTTCTGCATGCTGGAGATTGTAACCTCATTGCAGCTAACAAATAACTTCAAACCAAGTTACTAACAGGAAAGGATTTGATTTTGCAATAAATGAGAGCTCTGGGGTCAGGCAAATGGAAACTTGAGTTAAGTTTCCTAAATGATGTTACAAACAGACACATTGGAGATCTAAGTGTATGAGAGAAGCTAGGTCTGATTTAAATGGACAAAGAAGGAATTGTGAGATAATAAAAGGCTCTCCAGTGTGCAAAATGTAGTGGTGTGTATGCAGTTGATGGGAAGGAGTGCAGAGCTCACAAATGCATTACAAAGAAATAGGAGTGCTTTGGAGATCTGGCTCTCTTATCCCGTAATCCAGTGTTCTTCCCAAAGGAAAACACCAAAAAGCAAATTAGCTTCAATAAAAAACCTCATGGAAGCCCATTAACCAAACTCACCATTTACCTTCTAAATGCTTCATCTCTAGAGCACTTGTCAAATCCCAAGACCACTGTCTAAAAGGTGATTTAACAAAACTTTGGAGAAATCCATGGAAAGACCTCAGTGCTTTCTGCCTCTCTGCCAGCCTCTGTTCTCATCTCTGCCAGAGCCTGGCTGTGCCAATGAGCAGGTTATATATCTTCTCAGGTTTACAGTGAGATTCCCATTTCCCTGGTAATACTGGAGGAGACACTGCAAAACTAAATTGATGTAAATAAAACCAGATACTTTCTGTTCACCCCTCTGAAAAATCACAATATTAATCCACCTCCTTGAAAGCTGTGAAGTTTATTTCATCACTGTTTATAAATCACTCTGAGGGCAGAGAGAATGCTGCAGACTTGCAAATTACTGTAATTACCATGGTATTATGACTAGATTTTCTGAATAGATTTTCGGTCCTTTAGGCCAAGCTGTGCTTATTTTATACAGGGCTGATCACACTGCTAAGGCAGTGTCAGCAACATAAATGGGGTGTGATATTCCCAGGGTATCCTGGGCTGCATCAAAAGGAGCGTGACCAGCAGGTCCAAGGAGGTGATCCTGCCACTCTACTCTGCTCTCGTGAGACCTCACCTGGAGCATTGTGTGCAGTTCTGGTGTCCTCAATATCAAAAGGACATGGAGCTGTTGGAACAAGTCCAGAAGAGGCCACGAGGATGATCAGGGGACTGGAGCATCTCCCCTAAGAATACAGGCTGGGAAAGTTGGAACTGTTTAGCCTGGAGAAGAGAAGGCTGCATGGAGACCTCCTAGCAGCCTTCCAGTATCTGAAGGGGACCTATAGGGATGCTGGGGAGGGACTCTTCATTAGGGACTGTAGTGACAGGACAAGGGGTAACGGGTTCAAACTTAAACAGGGGAGGTTTAGATTGGATCTAAGAAAGAAATTCTTTCCTGTTAGGATGGTGAGGCACTGGAATGGGTTGGCCAGGGAGGTTGTGAATGCTCCATCCCTGGCGGTGTTCAAGACCAGGTTGGATGAAGCCTTGTGTGGCATGGTTTAGTGTGAGGTGTCCCTGCTTATGGCAGGGGGGTTGGAACTGGATGATGTTAAGGTCCTTTCCAACCCTAACTATTCTATGAGCCTATGATTCTATAGGTGTTCCGTCTAGTGCAGAGGAAGGGGCAAAATGAGATTCTCCTGACAGGTCTCACCATGCCCTAGGCAAACCATCTCTTTGGCCTATAGAAATTTACAATGTCTTATTATTTGTAATTTTATAATTATATTGTAACAAAGTGAATATAATATTGGGGCATAAAAAGTATAATTTACTTTGTAATATAAAATACTATGATGTATTACACAAATATGAAATTATATAGTTTATTTTAGATTATATAGCTTATTTATTATTTATATAATTTATATTATTTGTATAGTTTATTATAGGTTTTCTGTGCTTATTTTACATACTTTAATCATCACTATGAAAAAAACACCCACTTGTGAGATATTTGTTATTTTCTCAGGCAACCGTGCGTGCAGTGAAGTGCTGCTCAGCAGCAAGTAAAGCCAAAGGAATTAGCTTCAATGTTCTTGCTCTGATTACTATCTGGGTGGAAAAAACGGTCAGGATGGCTTCTACAGCTAAAAGAAATTCTGCAGGTACAAAATGTTGTTTCCTAAGGTTTGTCAGTAGTAAGGTTGAATCAGGTTTCAATCCGTTCTTATCAGCCTATGGTACCATTCTCTTTGCCTTCTGCCTGCCAAGGAATTTGTGGTAAACGGTAGGTGAAAAGCAGGTGAAAAAAGCATACTGAAAATATGGAGATCTCACCTGGACTTATGTTGTGTAGTAATTCTGCCCTCTGCTCCCTTCCTTAAAGAATCTGGCCTAAATGCAGCATTTTCCTTTATAGCAGAAGTTTCTATTGTTCCTATCACATTAACTGGGAACTGGATGGTACACTCAGGATGTCCAAGGCACTGGTGATGAAACCTTAACCTCCACTGAAGTCAGTAGTAAATGGGATTTCAGAACCAAGTGTTTCTTGCACCACCACAAAGTCTGGTCATATTATATTTCCTAGAACTTATCTATATCATGTATCTTCTCTTACTGAAAGATCTAAAATGAGGTTTTCTCTGCTCCTTTCAGGCACTGAAGTCTTCAGAAATCTTAATTTCCCATACATGGTTTATAGCTTAAAAAATGTAATGATACTGCCAGTCCTTTCATTGGTAGTTAAGGTGCATTAATAAAAGTGAGATTTTGATCAGTGATTGGAAAACATGAATCCTGAACTAAGCTAAAAGAGTACACATGAATACATTCAGGCATTTCCCACCCCTCCACCCCATATTTCACTTTTGAAGACTTTTCCTGTTGTCACAACATGATTCACAGTGTAAGATGATCTATCCTTAGCTGTGTCTGCAACCTATCCAAAGTGAATGCTTACTGTCTTTCAGATCCTGAATTATGAAGTTAAGTAAGACCAGACTCCAGAAGTTAAATAAGACAGAGGCTCATGATACCTTCCATGATACCTTCCCTACATTGTCACTATCATTTGTTTACAGTCTGGGACAGTGGCCAGCAGTAATGTTGACATCAGGGAAGCGTGGTCTGGCATTATATTTTATAGCCTTGATTTCTGTCTGTCTTCTCTAATTGTAATGTAGTTTATGTGCATTTAAGGACAGAAGCCCAGTGCTCAGCAACAATTTCCATGTCTTTGTAAGAGGTTAATTGCCAACAAAATAAGTAATGGTGCTGTTCATTTCCCTTTGATTAGTGACAACTCCAAATACGTTTTGCCCTGAAGGTGGAGTGTGCAAGCACGGATTCCTCATCAAATCACCACCTCTTCAACTTTTCAGCTCACAGGTAAACTAGCACAGATTACTCATGTTCCAGCAATCTCTCAGCAAGCGTCTGTAATTTTTGCTATCCTGGAATCTAATGAGACACAAATCACTTTCTCTTCAACAGAATTCCTGGAAAAGGCGTTTTTTCATCTTGGCCAAATCCAGCAAAGGCAATTACATCCTGAAGTATCTGAAAGGCCAGAACATAAAAGGCTCCATAGCTGTTGATCAGTATGTAGCTAAATGCATCACTTTTTTATGTATCAACACTCTTAAATGGGCATTGATTGTACAAACACTTGTTGCTGATTGAGGTTATTGATCCAAATCCCACTGAAGTCCAGAAGAGTGTCCTTTCAGCTTTTGTAGGCTTTGGGTGCAACTTAGAGTGTATGGTATATATAGAAGTAAAAATCCTAAATTGCTTTGATGAAATATGATACATTTCTGTGAGTGATTGTAGTGATGTGGTATGTGCAAACCAGACATCCTGGCTCTGTGATCCCAAAGAATTCCTATAACAGAAGATATTTTATCTCCTGTGGGGACAGTGTTATGCGCTCACATGCAAGTAAGGATGGGCTATACCACTCTGAACTGGGGTGCACAACCTTTATATATATATATATATTTATACACATACATACACGCAGACACCCCACATATATATAAAACCTTATGGCTTTACAAAGTACTTTGCAAGTTATGCAGAGGTCTCCTAGATTTCACGTAGCCCTTTGGGCTGATGCTGCCTGCTCTTAGCCCACTAAGAAATTGTTCTGCTTTGCCTGTTTGGGTTAGAAATTTAGAATCACAGAATCATAGAGCAGATATGGTTGGAAAGGACCTTAAGATCATCCAGTTCCAAACCCCCTGCCATAAGCAGGGACACCTCACACTAAACCATGTCACACAAGGTTTTGTCCAACCTTGCCTTGAACACCACCAGGGATGGAGCATTCACAGCTTCCTTGGGCAACCCATTCCAATGCCTCACCACCCTTACAGTAAAGAACTTCCTCATTTTATCCAATCTAAACCCCCCTGTTTCAGTTTGAACCCGTTACCCCTTGTCCTGTCACTACAGTCCCTAATGAAGAGTCCCTCCCCAGCATCCCTATAGGCCCCCTTCAGATACTGGAAGGCTGCTAGGAGGTCTCCATGCAGCCTTCTCTTCTCCATGCTAAACAGCCCCAACTCTCTCAGCCTGTCTTCATATGGGAGATGCTCCAGTCCCCTGATCGTCCTCATGGCCTCTTCTGGACTTGTTCCAACAGCTCCATGTCCTTTTTATGTTGAGGACACCAGAACTGCACACACTGCTCCAGGTGAGGTCTCACGAGAGCAGAGTAGAGGAGCAGGATCACCTCCTTGGACCTGCTGGTCACGCTCCTTTGGATGCAGCCCATGATACGGTTGCTTTCTGGGCTGCAAGCGCACACTGCAGCCGGCTCATGTTCATGTTCTTGTCGACCACCACCCCCAAGTCCTTCTCCACAGGGCTGCTCTGAATCTCCTCTTTGCCCAACCTGTAGCTGTGCCTGGGATTGCTCCGATCCAGGTGTAGGACCTTGCACTTGTCATGGTTGAACTTCATGAGGTTGGCATCAACCCACCTCACAAGCATTCCTTCCCTCCAGCATATCCACCCTAACATTCATTCCTCTCAGCACTGTGCGCACTGCAGCAAGGCTGGGTGTCATTGGTCTTGTACTATCACCCTTCACCATGTTACATATGATATGAGATACTTGGGAAATGAAACAGTAAATGTAAAGGGAAATGTAAAGTTAAAGATTTTACCAGTTAGACCTGGAGCTTAATACTGCAGGCTTCTGGAACTGTCAGGCATGGAGATCACTGTGCTCCCATTGCTATTGTGCTTTTTCCATTAAAAGGATTTACATTGTGAAGCTTTCAAAGAAATTCCAAATTGCTCAGTGGGATGTGGTTACATTATTACCATCAGCATTGTTGTCATTATTTTTACTCACTTAACTTCTTGGGAGTTAATGGAAATAGTGCTTACATTTAAGGATCCATTAAGAGGAACACTCTGTTCCTCTTCCCTTCCATTGAAACACTGTAAATACACAATTCATTTCAAATTAGATGTGTTGTTCTGGAGTGGTTCAAAGATATCTGCCAAGAGTTTTTCTTACTATCATTTCTTTTCAAGACTGTATTAGACCAACAGCCCCTTTTATAGATCCAAAATCTGGACACAAGTCTTTGTTAAGTCAATTTTACTCTTTTGTTTGGAAGTTCTCTTCACTGAAAGACCATGTCTTTTGATTGTGTGTGCTTATTATCTTAAGGATGTTTTTTTGTTTACCTTTTCCCATGCAGAACTCACCCTATTACGCTGTGCTTGGAGTAATAAACACACATACACACATACGTGTGTGTAGGTTTTTATCTATGTATGTATAATTATATAGGATGTTCCGTGTGGTTCTCTTAACAGAATCATAAATATTGAAATTGGCATCAGCAAATCTGAAATGATGGAGATGGTAAGGAAGATGTTTAAATGCCTTCCTGAGCAGGTGATGTCCATCAGCACTGAAAACAGGTGTTACTACCTCATTGGGAGCAGCAGGTAGGCATAGAAAGACATGCAAATACAGATATTACAGTTAAGATAGTGTAACACTAAGCCACTGCCCCAAGGCAAAGTCCAGCTCCTTCCTAGCTGCTTCCACCCCTTCTTGTGTCTCAGCTACTGACTGCTCAGCTCTGGGATGGCTGATCAATGGTTGATTCAATGGAAAACTGCTCTTTACCCTATCGTTTTCCCCCCATGACTGGGTTAATGCTTTACTGGTTCAGGTAGGCGAGCTAACCTTCCCTGCATCCACACTTACAATGTCCAACACAAGCAGCAGGAGCACATGGCTGGGAACAGGGACGGCGGCAGCATATCAGTGTGGCAGTGCCACGTCAAACTGTACTATTAAGGGTCAAGGAAGAGCAGAGAGCTTTGTCTTCTCACTCAGTGGCTGCTGGGAGTTAGGGAAGTTTCTGCTCCTTATGGGTAAATCACTGGAAAATATTCCCAAGTGAAAACAGATCCTAAGAGGAATGCCTGGGGCCTTTAATGCAGCAGGATGGTGTGCTCCCTGCTTTCCCAGGCTTCAATCCAGCCCTCAGCAAGGGCAGAAACTGCTGCTGTCAAGGTGATCATCCAAAACTTGATGGAGGACATTTGGAGCTCCTCTGCTGCTGCTTCCTGCTTTTCCTCTTCAGTTTCCCAGCCACAGGCGTGTCAGGGGTTTTTCTGCCTTCATGCAGAAGAGCAACTGACGTGTGAAATGCCGATAAGTGCAGAAGACAAACACATACCTGTGTGCCACTTCAGCGTGCCGCCTCATGCTTTCCCCCAGGGCACTGCTCTCACAGCCTGTGATTGGTGGGAAGTGGTCTGGAATTAATCCAGCTAAATCCACCACAAGCATGAAACAGGGCTTCCAGGGTCCTTTCATGGCATGTTTCTCATCCTGCTACCCCAAATGCATTCCCAAGCCTTGCTAGCAGTGTCTAAGGCAGGACTCCACAGAGCAGCATTACACACAGAAAATGAAGCAGAAAGCACCATCCCACCTCCCCATCGCTTTCCATCTCCATGTTTCTTGCACACACACACACACACACTATTTGCTCCTGAATACCTTTTAGCTCCCAATCTTGGTCTGCATTTCTCTGAAGTTAAACCCAGCACTCTCTTTTGAAACAAAAGTGCACATTTTCCCCATTGATTTCAGGAAGCATTGTTTTCGGACCCATAGGAAGAAGTAGGAAGGCAAATGAGCTTTCCTTGTGTTTTACCTGTGTTTTCACTTCTGTTGTTCCAAACTGCAGGCAGGAAACAGAGGACTGGGTCACTGTAATATCTTCAGTCTGCAAGGAGGCCAAAAGTGGTGGATGCTGCCCTCA
Organism: Agapornis roseicollis; assembly: GCA_002631895.1. Classification (NCBI taxonomy): domain Eukaryota; kingdom Metazoa; phylum Chordata; class Aves; order Psittaciformes; family Psittacidae; genus Agapornis; species Agapornis roseicollis. The sequence goes on along the minus strand of NDXB01017645.1, from coordinate 292,363 downwards.
GGTGACACGTTTCTGCACTTGATTTTAGAAAGAAAGAAGTTTGTAATGTCATTAGAAACCTGATTTTGGCTTTGCAAGTTGGCCCTTGCCTTGCTTAATCACAGATTCATTTTCCATATAAACCCTGTACCCTGGGTTTATGCATTAAGCAGGTGCTGCACAGTCTGTCTGTGCTGGGGTTCATTTGACATTGAAAGAATCATTTTGAAGAGTAAGCTACACGGAAATCAGGAGGTGATTGACATTATGCTGCAGTGAATTGCACCTTGATGAGTCAGAATGCAAGCCTGAGTGCTATCTTGCTGCATGCTTTTTAGTTATATTTATGTGCTGTTTTACAAACCAACCCACATCTACCCTGTCTGTGTTATGAACCAGCTGAAGCCCTATTATTAGTTCAAGCTCAGTCTCAAGTTTCTTCACCTTGTCAGCCAGCCAGGCCTGCTATTCAGACTCAGCACTAAGCTACTTACATCCCTGCAGCCTACAGTCAGCTCTAAGTGCAAGCAGAGTAAATCTATTGACTGAAAAATGTCATGTAGACAACCTCTGTGAGCTGTTAGAAGTAAAGATTTGGACTAGTGGGATGTGTTGGTATATTGTAGCCCATGCCCAACAGGTATGTGCCTTTTTACACTGCTGTTATCTTACTTCTAGAGCCAAGATCTTCCAAATTCAGAAGTCAGAAGCCGGCCTTCCTCATTGCCACTGTTCTTAAATTCTATGGGTACGACCAGTTTCCTAGAAAGGCAGAGCTACCAGAAGGTAAACAGATGAGCCATGCTTATAATGAGCTTGTTCTGGGGGGTGACTGTGATATTTGATTTGTACAGTTGACTCCACTACAAGTTCTTCAGAGCTTGTGCTGTGGGTGCCCAGGTTGTCTGCTCTGCTCTCTGGTGAGGTTCCTGAGTAGGAGCTAGATGATAACGTGAAGGCTGTGTGGAGACCTCATAGCAGCCTTCCAGGATCTGAAGGGGGCCTATAGGGATGCTGGGGAGGGACTCTTCCATAGGAACTGTAGTGACAGGACAAGGGGTAACGGGTTCAAACTTAAACAGAAACAGGGGAGGTTTAGATTGGATATAAGGAGGAATTTGTTTACTGTAAAAGTGGTGAGGCACTGGAATGGGTTGGCCAGGGAGGTTGTGAATGCTCCATCCCTGATGGTGTTCAAGGCAAGGTTGGATGAAGCCTTGGGTGACATGGTTTAGTGTGATGTGTCCCTGCTTATGGCAGGGAGGTTGGAACTGGATGATCTTAAGGTCCTTTCCAACCCTAACTATTCTATGATTCTATAACGTCAGAAAGTGCCCAGAAGGGGAAGACTTTTGAGGAAAGTCTGCATGTAAGTTAAGGCAGGTGTTGACGGCAATGAGAAATGATACTCGCTTGCTGTGTCAACTGACTGGCAAAGATTAGCAGGCATGAAATAAGCCCCTGAAGATTTGCTTTGACATGCCTTGGCAAAGCTGTGTGATGATTGTTTTGGCAGCTGCTAGCCACATTCCCCCTGTTTTGTGACTGTGCTTTTCTCTGACTCTCTCTTCAGGCTAACACTTAGAGAGGAGTTCTGATTCAGTTTCTCTGTGCCTTCCAGATCAGATCTTCTCCCTCAATAGACAGGAAGGAAAGCATTGCTTCTGTCCTAAAGCAATTGCAGTCCTCATCCTCTGGTGACAGGCTGAATAGCAGCCAAGGAATTGTTGATTTTCTCTAGTCACAAAGCTGTATGCACATGGCCTAGCTAGAGGAAGCTGAGTGCAGGTGAAGCACCTCCAGTGTACCCTTAGGAGTCAACTTCTTTCTTTTTGTATATAGGAGGATGGTTCCTCAGAAGACAAGAACAGGCCTAACTCAGATCCTGGCCCTCATCAGGCTCAGTGTGACTCACCAAGGGGAGTTTTTCCAAGTCTGGTGAGCAGAACAAATCAAACAGTTCTTCCCTTATTCAGTCTTCAGAAGTGACTGTTGGCTCTTGTCTCACCTGAGTATCTGTAACTATAGATGACACTTTCCCAGCACACTGAATTGGTTTTCACTACGAAAGGTTCCTAAATATTTTGCCTTTTGTCTTGTTTAGCATTGAAAATAACTTTCTCAGAACTTGTTTAAAAACTCTCAGGTTGCTCTGCTTGAGGATTTGCTCCTCCCATTGCATTCCTCATCCCTGCCACAATCTTCCTAAATGCTTTCTTTCTGCAGCCTCTGCCAGTAGCAATTCAGTTAATCAAACTGAACTGCTGAAGTACACAAGACAGATTTGTTAAATCAAGGCACACCTCAGGGCTGACCTTCTGTAAGCATTAAAATGACTTCAAGTAATTTAGCTTCCATATCTGGCAGGGATGATCCAAAAAAAGACACAGCAATGAATGTTACCATGTATTATTTATTGGCTGAATGTTCTGTCCTGTGTTCCCTGAGCAAACTCCTGCAGCAATCAGGTGGTTTTCACCCATTATAGAATCACAGAATAGTTAGGGTTGGAAAGGACCTTAAGATCATCCAGTTCCAACCCCCCTGCCATAAGCAGGGACACCTCACACTAAACCATGACACCCAAGGCTCTGTTCAACCTGGCCTTGAACACTGCAGGGATGGAGCATTCACAGCTTCCTTGGGCAACCCATTCCAGTGCCTCACCACCCTAACAGGAAAGAATTTCTTCCTTAGATCAAATCTAAACCTCTCCAGTTTAAGTTTGAACCCGTTACCCCTTGTCCTGTCACTACAGTCCCTAATGAAGAGTCCCACCCCAGCATCCCTATAGGCCCCCTTCAGATCCTCTCCCTTTGCAGCAGAGTCAACAGAACAGAAGGCACAACCAAGGCTCTACCACACCAGAATGCAGTTTGGCAGCCTAGTTTAAACCCAAATATTTATTGGCAGTTTATTCACTGGGCTATGATCTAGAGAATTTCTACTGTCATAGCTAACAGTGTGGTAGCTCACATGCTGCAGTCACCATCTATATATATGGGCTGGCAGCACGTATGAGATAATACAGCTAAATTTAGTGGGAAGAAGTGAAAATAGTTGAAATGACACTGGAATGCCATGGGCTGTTAGCAAAGCTAAGCTGATACACAGTACTTCATGAAGCTGCAATAATTCAATTGTGAGTCTGCACCCTGAAATGCATTGGGTTAACCCTTAGTCTGACTTTAACCACTGCTCCTGTGGACGCAAACCAAGGCTGTCTTTCTGTCTGTTCCTTATGCATGCTTTTTCTGTCTCATTAGTTAATTCTCCTCATACTTATGATGCCTCAGAGAGTGTGTATTGTATGTATTACATGCAGCTGTCTAGACACAAGACAGACTGACCATGAGGGTTAAAATACAAGTAATCTGTATTTTACCTTTTTAGCCTGAAGCAGAGGCAATAGCAGGAAGCTCGTGTTTCTGTGTCAGCATGTGTGAAAATAACCTTGCCATGCAGCTAACAAGAAACAAAAATGTTTGTGCATTCAATAAAAATACTTCAGTTGCCTCATAAGTTCAGCATCTGCTAACATCTCCAGATCTATTCTCTGCTCAGTGATGTCTAGACAGCTGATTTCCAGATTAATCCCTTGTATTTACTTCCTTTCAGAAGAATGACTCCACATTTCTAGCATCTGATGGGTTTTGCTTTTTGCTGGTGTTTCCCTCATCCAGGCCCAGATCTTGTTCAGGAGCTATTGCTTACGCACACAGAGGCCTGTCAATGTCAGCCAAGTCTAGTCACACAGGCAACCACCCCGCAGAGGTCTGGGGACCTGGCTCCCTTTCAGTTCACTTTCTGGAGCCACCAAACCAAATCTGACTCACCAGTTCAGTATCAGCTATTTTGACACACAGCTTGAAATACCTGAAACACATTGAAGTAAGGAGCCCTGACTTGCATCACCCTACACTGTGCATTACTGTGTTGAAGGCAGCTAGGCATCCTTATCAGGATCTTTTAGACACAGACAGAGATATTAATAAGTTCTTCTACACAAATGCAACACGTAACTCAAGCCTATAATTAACAATTACTCAGTTGTTATCCAGGTACCATATCCATCTTGTGCTACAGCAATTTTTCCCCAATGTCTACTTTCTCTCTAATGTAAATCCATATCATGGTTCAACAGAGGCATAAAGATCTTGTTTAGCTGTTCAATTGGTAATAACTATACACTGAGGTTAACTGCGCTTCTCCGGTGGTAAAACACCTGGAGGAACAGGGATGTCCATAACCTGCTTCGTGGCAATGCAGTGCTGCTGCAGCTTAACCTTCTTCTTCCTGCTGTCCTTGTAATCTGCAGTGGTGGCAAGGAGAAACACTAAGCATTTAGCAAAAGGTAGCTGCTGTCTGTGATTGAAGGCTCACTTTGGGAAGCTGATGAGTGCTGTCAGCTCTCTGAGATTTCCTAGGAGCTGGAGGATCTCAAGACTTCATAAAATCACCTCCTCTTCCCCCTTCTCCTCAAGTGTTTGCTTATTTGATTGATCTGAAGCCCATGAAAAGCCACTAGGAAACTCATTCATGACTTTGGATCATGATTACAAAGCCAACTTTGCTCCTGCTGTGGTTTTGCTATGCAGTTCTTGAAGGATCTTTGCAGGTTCGTTCTGACTCCTACTGCATGAGTTGCTTTGTATCTTGTTTATACCACCGAGGAACAAAAATAACATTCATAATCTTTAATATCTATTCGATGCCAGTTTCCTCTCTTTGCATGTAAGAGAGTAATTAGTTTCATTTACTTTGAAAACAGTAATGTATTCCGTGGCATATTTAGCAATTATTAAAGCCATCACCATGGAAACCAAGAATGTACGTGAAGAGATAAAAAGGGGTTGCATCACAAACATGGTGTGAAGAATTGCATTGGGAGGCAGCTAAATACTAATTACCATAGTCTTCACTACAGTGAAGTCAACCAGGAGATATGAAAATCAATCATTTGTCTTTGTGACTTAGAAAGGTAAATGTGCTGGAGGGATTAATTTCCCCTTGATCTACCAAATTGCCACAAACTTAGAATTTCAAGTATCTATGAAAGCAGAATCACTCAAGACACAAAGGGTTCCATGTCAGATCTCCAGCCCTCCAGTGTATGTTCTAGTTCATGGAGAAGTATGAGCTATTAGACTTCTCATTAGTCAAGGAAGTCCCAAATTCATTCTTTACTTGATAGCAGTTAAAAGGTGCTTAAAAAGGATGAATACATCGTGATCCACTTCTAGGTTTTCCACGGATTTTCCTCCTAGTGCAAAGACTTTAGAACTCAAGTGATCTTAAATGCCTGCAGGTTCATACCTGAAGTGTTTAACTCACTTGATTTTTAAACAAAACAACAGGTTGTGAGCACACAAACAGTTTCAATTGCCCGGTTACCACAAATCCATCAATGAGAAGTACCAAAGTGATAATGGCAGTAGCCAGTTTGGTCTGTGTGCAGTGGATCTCAAAAATACAAATATGGAAACCTTGTTTCTAAACCAGACTGGCTCTGAGCATATCTCACTTCAAAGAGAAACATGTTTTTCCCTGTTTTCTGTGGATGCTTGCTGAGGCTATTACTTCTCCATATAGATTAAAAAAATACATCTTAAACAAGCTGTGTAACTGACCCTGTTAAATACAAACCCATTCTTTTAACAGGATAAAACTCTGGGAAAGTGTGAGGAAAATCTGCTGTCGTCAGATACAGATGAAGACATCAAAAAGGATAAAGAAGATTATTACCAAACTCCCAGCAGTCTTTTAGCACAGGTAGTTTGTCAGTTGTTTTTTCTGTTGGCTTGTTAGCATCTCCAAGGAGACAGAAGACATTTAATGAGCCAAAGAGAAACTTGTATAAGGAGCCACTAGTACCTTGCAAAAGAAATACATAGATAAAGAAGAAGACAGCAGAGATTTCATTTGTACAGGAAAATATACACTGGACTCATTTCAAAGAAGCCTTCTGGTAGAAAAGCTGCATAAAACAAACCAGTGCTTTAAAACCACTGTGAAAAATTTTGGTACCTACATTTCCCTGTGAAACAAGGGAGCAGGAGAAATCATACTGGGAATTTAAACGAATTTTGCCCCTAATTTGGGAGGCTCATTCCTCCAGGCTTCCCATGGAGTTAGTGGTCAGGAGAAGCTACCCTGCAGAAGTCACAGCCTCTCTCCCAGGACTGTACAGCCAAGCTGATGTGTTTAAACAACATGAGCTCTGAACCAAACAAGGAAATTAAGATTTCCTCTCCAGGCAGAGCAATGATATTAATGTCTTATGTTATGTGTTTTAAACAGTGGACTACTGAGGTATCAAAGCCTGACCCTACAGCTGGGATTGATGTGCAAGAGAAAGCAGTGCAGACGAACCAAGTACAGGAGAACATTTATATGCCAATGAAATCACTGTAAGTCACAACTTCATTAAGGTTTGTGAACTAAAAGCAACATAGTGGTACAGATAGAGCTGTCATCTGTGGTATTTGCATAGCAGTATCTAGAGGCTGCATCTTGTTTGAATGAATCCTTCTTTGGTCTTGGTTCAGAAAGTTGAGAACTTGTGGCAGTACCAGAGTGAAACTCAAACTCATTAAAGGTGAAATTGAAACTCACATTGCAAACTCATGTGTGTAGATGTGCTCTGATTACAATGCAGCACTTCTTGTTGACTCATACTTTGCCTAGGTTTTCATGACATAACAACCCACTGCCTCACTCAGGTACTATAGCCAAGGTCCAGCAACCCTTCGGACAGGTACTCTCCAAACATGCAGCATTATCAAGTAGTTAAAAGAGAAAGACAGACATGGGGAAAAGCTGGAAAAACTTACTGGAAAAGCTCCAAGCTCTCCCAGTAAGAAGTTCTGTGATCTTGAGTAGGTTGTTTCCTTCCTCCCTTCCAGTTTCTCTTCAAGGAGCAGGTGTGATGCTGACTACAGTGTTTTGGTACGTCACAAAGAAAGACCTGAACTTTGTAACACAGCATTAATGCCACAAGGAAACTACAGCGTCCACGATCTAGCGTGTGTCCTCACAATAAAACCATAGCTCCTGACCCAGAGGACTGGTCGTTAGCTTTTAGCAGCAGCCTGCCACCTACTGACAGTCAGGTCTTATGCCACATAGTGGGAGGCAATTGGAAGTGCAGACACATGGACCAGTTTATTCCAATAGATCTATTCACGCTCGTCTGTGTCTCTGGCAGTCCCTGGAGGGAATGACTATAAAACTCTCACAAGTCGATGCCATTCAACTTAAGATATACCAAAATATACCAGCTTTTGCTATGAGCCCCAGTCTTGTTTGGGGTGTGGAAGGGATCTGGCTCCAGGCACTGTGAGGTTCATCAAATAAACCTAAAATGCGTTCAAGCACGTCTGAGTTATGTCCCCTGTATCTCCCAGGGGACAGTGTTAAATCCCTTCAGAAGCCAGTACAGCCAAGGCCAACACTCTGCACTCAGTTTCTTTATCCAGGCATGTTGTTAGCTGGAATGTTTTCAGGCTTAATAAATAGTCTTTAGATACTGGAAAGGTTTATTTTGGGATTTATGGTCCATTTTTAGAAGGACTGTTTATTTTATTTAGCTGCAATTTTGTCCACTGGATTTCTACAAGTACTCATTATTCTTTGTTTCACCGATGGCTGTTTGATCCAGCTTCAAACACAACAAGAGTGCCTGGAATGGTCAAACCACTTCATTTTTTATCACTGTGCCTCTTCAGTAGGTTGCTGGATGAGAGTTGCCAGCTTACGTGCAGACATGATGGGCTCCCATCTATTCCCAAAAGCCAGGACAACAGCACATGTCCAAGAGACTTGGAAGCAAACAGAGACCTAAAATTCCCAGAAAACAGAACCAGCCAGGAGCCAGCCATCCAGAGAAGGCAAAATTCATCACCACTGTCAGTGGTTCAGTTGTCTATACTGCTCAGGTGAGTGTCTTCTCCATTTTCACTGCAGAGAACACACATGTTCATGGGTTTCAGGTGAGGTACTGGTAGAGCATGTCAAGCCTTTCAGAGTTCAAGAAGCATCTGTATGACACTTTCAGACATCTGATTTAGTTTTAGGATGTCCTGTGAGGAGCAGGGAGTTGGACTTGATGATCCTTATGGATCCCTTTCAACTTGAGATGTCCTGTGATTCTATGGTCTCTGATGTTTTCCCTCACAGTCAAATTAAAGATGAGACCCAGCTGCAGAAGATGGATATTTTCGTCCCTCTGGCTGATATTAACAGTTACCTAAAGCTTACCGAAGCAGCAGGACAAATATGGTGAGTTCTGGATGTCTTGTGATGGTGCCTGTCAGATGTGAATGAGTGGCTGTCAGGTCAGTTAATCCTAAATATCTTGTCATGAAGAGGAGTCTATCAGAGACCAGCAGGAAACTGGAATTCCCATAGAATCATACAATAGTTAGGGTTAGAAAGGACCTTAAGATCATCCGATTCCAAACCACCTGCCATAAGCAGGGACACCTCACACTAAACCATGCCACCCAAAGCTTCATCCAGCCTGGCCTTGAACACTACCAGGGATGGAGCATTCACAACTTCCTTGGGCAACCCATTCCAGTGCCTCACCACCCTAACAGCAAAGAATTTCTTCCTTAGAGCCAATTTAAACCTCCTCTGTTTAAGTTTGAACCCATTACCCCTTGTCCTGTCACTACAGTCCCTAACGAAGAGCCCTCCCCAGCATCCCTATAGGCCCCCTTCAGATACTGGAAGGTTGCTATGAGGTCTCCACGCAGCCTTCTCTTCCCCAGGCTGAACAGCCCCAACTTTCCCAGCCTGTCTTCATACAGGAGATGCTCCAGTCCCTTGATCATCCTCATGGCCTCCTCTGGACTTGCTCCAACAGCTCTGTGTCCTTTTTACGTTGAGGACACCAGAACTGCACACAATGCTCCAAGTGAGGTCTCAAAAAGGAGAGCAATGGATCTCTTCATTTGTATCATAAATAAAACACATGTTAGTAAGTTTTAACTTCATTCTTTTGGAATGACCTCAGAAACCACCTCAGGCAAACACTGGGCTAAAATATCTACAGCAAGTCTTTTGGACTGCAATTCCTGAGTTTCACTGGGGAACTTGCTAGCATCAGTCTCACCTGTTAACATGCTGCAGTGTCAGTGTCCTGTGCTTTTTTAGGAGAACCTGTCAGTTTGGATGAAGCAGCTTGGTTTCAGCTAGAACTAGATCAGAAAGTTGCAAAGTCATTGAACTTGTGTGTTATATCCAGAGGGCAGTACCATAAATGCGGTCCTGTTCATCCATTGCCATTCTGTTAGCAGTGATGGTTTAGTGTGGGATGTCCCTGCTTATGGCAGGGGGGTTGGAACTAGATGATCTTAAGGTCCTTTCAAACCCTAGCTGTTCTATGATTCTATGATCCTATGATTAGGTATCCCATATATTTCCTTTATTGTCTGTTCTCCAAATGCCCTAGTGTCTCCCAGTGGACTGGTCCTCACCAAGTGGGATGCTTGTTTAACCACGGAGACCATATAGTGGCTGTAAATGATCTGCAACCCCAGAACGTGGAGGAGGCTTACTTCTTCATCAGCAGGTCCACGAGAAAGGAGGTAGGCTTGAGTAACCTGAAGGTGAGAGCCAAATGAATCAAGCCAAATGAGAAAGGAAGTTGCCTTTTGCATTTCTAGTGGCTCCAATCAAACCACTTTACTCTGATTTAAGTTTGGCATGAACAACGTCAGTACCAAATAGCTCACCAGCATCATTCTGACATAGCATCACTTACTCCTGGGCTATTTGGGGAATGCAGGGTCAGCACTGCTGTGTCTGAGGACTTGATCTCAAGGAGTCTGAGCAATCCCAAGAGATACTACAGAGCAATTTGTAAATTAAAGTTACTTGGTATTTTTTTGCCTGAGGCCTCTGATCTGCAAACTTTGGGAAGTAAACAATTGCCTGCAGTGGATGCTGTTGCTTGTAGTGGTTTTCAGTACTGAGGGCAGAGCCCTAGACTCTTACCCCCTGTTGGTTATCAAGCACTACCATCTCCTTGTGTGCTACCACCTTTTGGAAGAGTGTGGGAGATTTCTAAGGGATGCCTTAACACCACTGTGATCTACTACACGTTAATACCTACGTACCTCACAGTTGGACTCGTATTTCAGTATCTGGGTTCTCAGACCCACACCTGAACCCATTCGTATTTGAATCTGCTGAGAAAGTTGAGGTTATCACATGCTGTTGCCATCTAAAGAGAGGAAAGCCAGTCTCAGGAATGAAAAAACGCTCATCTGTCTCAAGAGGGCATTTTCATTTAGCTAAATTAAAATACAAGTCAGGTGGTAGCACAGATGTTGACCAGATGTAACAAGCTATAAAAATGTCTCTCTTTTTTTAGGTGAAGCTTACTGTTTGTAGGATTCCACATTCAGATATCTTCCATGTTAAAGGCTGCTCATGTTCCTGAAGAAAACACCTCAATGACTAAGTAAGTGCCAAAGTTTAAGGGAATAGATCAGGGAGAAGAATGTGATACATAGAATATGGAGATAATCTCTGTCTTCTAAAGCTGACAGACATCTTCTGTTGCTGAAGTACAAAGAACTTGGAATGTGGATTTCATTTCCATTTCATGTCCCAATAACTTATTGTGGTGACATGGATGCTATGCATTTGGCTTGTATTTCATGGGAGCATGTAACTAAGTTACATGAAAAACCCTGAGTGTCAAATCATTTATGAAACCTTTGCATTATGTGTACTTTGTACTTCAGTTGTAAGTGCCGGTTCACAGCTCTGCTCACCTCTTTGCACTGAATTACATTGTTTTATACCAAACTCCTAATGAGTTAGGGGTGTGGAAACAACCTCCATTTGGAACAAAGCCATGTTTTCCCTTGTTTCCCCATAGCTTCAGAAAGGCCTTTGCAAGCAGAGAGTTGTAGTGTTGGCTGGTAAATAAAGTGTTATGCAGTGATTCAGTGGGGCCTCCTTTTGTGTTATGCCCCTCTTATGTTACAGCCACAGAAATACATTCAAGGGATGACAGAAAAAAGAGCTGGTTGGAGAAGAAGAATGTGTCTGGATCACCTTTGGGTTCATTGGCAACCAAAATAAGCCCTAAGTGATGAATAAATGAATGGATTTGGGAGAGAGGAGGGCATGTTATGTGAAAGTGTTACTGGTAAAGACAGCTGGGAAAAACAGAGAGAGAAATGATGCATACAAAGGCATGTGCACTCATCCCAGTGCAAACAGAGCTCACTGGAAGAGTTTTGATGCCACCAAGTAGCACAGGGATATATCAGTGGTACCACAGCATTTCCAGGCCAAATGCTCATTTATTTCCCAAACAAGGAAATTTCCTGCAAACATTTGTGAATACATCTTGCTTCTATTGCTGTCATAGAAACATGACCGATTTTCAGCTAATATCACACTTAAAAGGTGTTGGTGCTTGATATGGACCTGGCTGCAGGGGTGCCTTTCAGTGGATGCCAAAAGGGAGCTCTGTCCTGTACTACAGTGACCTCTGTTGCTTACAGAAGCAATGAGGTGTGTAGGCAGGACACATACCTGTTTTCTATATGGATATGTACACATTTGTACATACATGTTTGTGTGCAGGTGTATTTACATACATCTATTACAGAATCACAGAATGGGTTGGGTTGGAAAGGACCTTAAGGATCATCTATTTCCAACCCCCCTGCTGTGAGGTAGATTGTATTAATATGCAGTGATGTGGGAACAAACTCAATCACTGGTCTTGAGTACAGAGAGTTTTATCTTGCCAGACTCAACCAAAATAACTAATGGGTTTAGCAGGCATAGGATTATTGATACTGAGAGATTTGATTAAGGTGGACTTGACCCAAAGAAGGTATTTGTCCAACTTCCAATTGAATTAGGTCAAGTCAGCTACTACAGTAAGGAACTAGACTCACTAAAATCATCATAAAGCAAACTTACTCCAGTAGTAAATTTGACAAATATGCTTTGTATATCTCTTTTCAAATCCGGTCTGGACTTTTAAACAATCATTATAAAACTTTATGTAACCAAGGATGAAATCAGCAACAGTAACTCAAAACAAACCAACATAAATATTTATACAGTCTCTTCCGACTCAGCTCCTATTCAAAAGCTTAATTTCCAGCCTGCATGTTTCCACAGCCTGTCTCTTCTGCTTTTGAGATAAGAGTGTTTGGGACATGCTTATTTCTCAAGGTGGGAAAGCATCACCTTTTGCTATTTGTTTCAGGGGTGTTCAGAGGCCTGAATTCTGCCTAAAGACAGAGGGAAACCCCAGTTCTGGGACTACAGAGGCTGAAAATGGAAGAAAAGACATTCCCTGGAAGCTCTTCTCCAAAACTGCTGTGGGATTTCTTCACCCCACACCATCTCTTTGAGCACAACGAATCCATTTCTGGCTAAGGAGTCGCTGAGGGACTGGATGCTCGGCTACCACCATACAGGGCTTCTTCCAGCTCTGTAACAGTGTCATTCTGCCAGGACAGCCTCTAGGCCCTAGTCCTGGAATCACGGGTCATCTAGTTCAAGAACATGCACCAAGGATGGCACCCTCACCCTTTCCTGCCCAAGGCTTGCCTAAGCTCTTTGAACGTTAGAAAAGGAAAGAACAAACCTTCCTGCGCTGCTCTCTCTGTATAATTAGGAAGATTTTACTAAGATTTACACCAGATGTTTTTTTCTTGCCCTGTTTGCAGTGGGCACAGGGAATGGGGACTTGCACTGGCTCCAGGGAAATCTTCATTCTAGAAGGTGTTTCTTCTGACTCTTCTTTATTTTGTTTTAGGCCAAATATCTTAAATTAGAAACATAGAATAGTTTGGGTTGGAAAGGACCGGTTCCAACTACTCTGCCATGGGTAGGGATGCCTCACACTAAACCATGCCACCCAATGCTCTGTCCAACCTGGCCTTGAACATCGCCAGAGATGGAGCATTCACAACTTCCTTGGGCAACCCATTGCAGTGCCTCACCACCCTAACAGGAAAGAATTTCTTCCTTAGATCCAGTCTAAACCTCTCCTGTTTAAGTTTGAACCCATTACCCCTTGTCCCGTCACTACAGTCCCTAATGAAGAGTCCCTCCCCAGCATCCCTATAGGCCCCCTTCAGATACTGGAAGGCTGCTAGGAGGTCTCCACGCAGCCTTCTCTTCCCCAGGCTGAACAGTCCCAACTCTCTCAGCCTGTCTTCATATGGGAGGTGCTTCAGTCCCTGACCATCCCCGTGGCCCTCCTCTGGACTTGTTCCAACAGCTCCATGTCCTTTTGATATTGAGGACACCAGAACTGCACACAATGCTCCAGGTGAGGTCTCACAAGAGCAGAGTAGAGGGGCAGGATCACCTCCTTGGACCTGCTGGTCACGCTCCTTTGGATGCAGCCCAGGATACGGTTGCTTTCTGGTCTGCAAGCGCACACTGCAGTCAGCTCATGTTCAGTTTCTCATTCTTTCAGCATTTTTCCCAACACTTCCTGAAAGTAAGTGGTCATATGCCACAGAACTGCAAGACAAACACCTTGTGTTCCCAGTTACGGGTGAACAAAGGAGGTGAGGCAGATGTGAAGCATCTTTCTGGAACTTCATAAAGAAACATTGCTGGAAAGAGGTGACCTAGAGAAGAAGCTGTGAACCATACATGACGGTGGGAAGAGAGCCACCACCATGGAACCTGCAGGTGGCATTCCTGCTGGAGGTGTTGAACAATGCCTACTGCACCTCTCAGCCATGGAAGAATGTGTCTGTTGGACATAAGCAGGATTTAGGTAGTTACAGCATGCACAGGATAATCTCAGAGTGCTTCAGAAAACTGGGGGGTTTCTGTACTTCACTAAACAGTTCCTGATGTGTTAGCCCATAACTGCTCATTATGTCAGTTTGCACAGTAATAAATGCAGATTAATGTCACATACCGGCTGATTCATAGCACTTACAGAGCTGCAATATGGAAATGACATTGGTACCGTAAATTGTGGGAGGGTGTCAGCCCACAGGCAATTAATAAATGTGTTAACACTTTACAACACATTGTATTCTGCAGATACCTGCCTTTCTCTTGACACAGCCCTTCTTTGCCCTCTAAAGACTGCCTGGATCACAGAACCTTAAAATCACATAGATTAGAAAAGACCTTTAAGGTCATGAAGTCCAACTGTTAAACCAGCACTATCAAGTCCACCACTGAACCACATCCCTAAGCACCACATCTATACCGCTTTAATCATGCGTCAACGTATTAGCGTCAGTCTCCTCAAGGAAAAAAGTATATCCCAACCTAAATGCTTGCCTTAGGTAGGTCACTTCAACTAGTGTTAAAGGGAGTCTCTCCAGTTTTAAAAATGGGGAGTAAGGGGAATGGCTTTAATGGATTAAAATGACCTTAAATCACGTTTCCAAAATAGTGTTTTCTTCCTCAGAAACGAAACACTGTGACACAAGCAAAATGGTGTTATTCCTCCCCAGCTGTAATGAATCCTTAAAGGCACAAGGCAAGTATATTTCTGATAATCAAAACTTCCCAGGAACCTGGAGCTGAACCACCACACAGCCCTTTTTAAAGTGCTACCCTCAGAAACCGAGATCAATCTCCCTCTGTCACATTTGTCCCCATGTGGAAATGTCACCTTTCTTCGAATGAGCAAAGTCTAAAGCTCTGGGCTGCTTCTAGAAGCAACAGCCAAGGGAGATGCCTACATCCATGTACTACCCAGTGCTCATGTTTAGTCCTGGAAGACCTGAAGGGAAAGTCTTTAAACCCATGCTGTCTGAGGGGTAGCTGGTAATGTTTTAGATCACCTACAGCCATTTTAAATGTGTCCTGTTAGCACACACTCTTAAAGGAATAGGTGATATTGCAGCTTCTCATTGCAGCATGCTCTATGGCATCAGAACCTTTTCTTAGCCAGTCTCTTGGGCTGTGGAGGTTCCTGATGACTAAATTGACATGAGCTGAAATTCACTGAATCCACAGACTAGTGAATCTATGTAATAACAGAGCTGGAAGAAGGCTGCAGATCGTGAATCCTTGCACTGCTGATCCCAAAGTTACCTGCTTAGGAGCAAGGGCCATTGCTGGTTGCAACACACACCACTTGGAATCAGCATCTGCAGACTGGGTACACCAGAGACAAAACCCAACTGACTGCAATGCAGATTACATGATTTGCTCACAATTAACATGCTCCTCACTAACTCCTTTAGCTCCTGTTACTGAATACAGCCAGTGCCTTTAGGTTTGTTTCCCTGGCTGTTAATTCATGGCACATTCCCATGCTGCAGTCACTCATTACTGGTGCTGATTTCCCCCCTGAATTCCCTTATATGAATCATGTTCTCTCTACCACTTTAGCACCCTTCTCCAGCAGGAAACTTCCAATACTTTCTCTCTGCTTCTGGACAGAAAGTGATGGTAAGAGAAGTCTCCAGATTGGTGTGAGCTCATTGAAGTTAAGAAGAATAAAAAGCTCATTGTACAGGAGGCACAAACCCAAAGACACAACCCCAGCACTTCCTCTCGAGGGCCACACTACCAAGACCTGGGGTTGGAGTCAGGTATGGATCAAGAGAGGACAGGTCCTGCCGCAGGACAACGACTCTAGCCAGTAAAGGTTATCCATGCAGTCTGTGTCCATGTCCATTGTGAACTGAGCCAGAGACACTGCTCTGTGTAATGCAGTGTCTGGATGCAATGAGTGCCTCCAGCCTGGAGTACCCAACCAGATGTGCTTCATGGCTGGACTTCCATCAGGTGGAGTCAATAGCGGAGTAGCTGCAATGAAGGAGAGAGATGTCACCTTGCACACCAAATGAGTGGTGAGCTGGGGACACTTAGTCTATGCTTTCCCCCATGTTTTCTGGTGACCTCAGAAATTTCCTTGCACACACTCAGTACGATTTAGGAAGTGATTTCAGACACACACACATCACACTCTCTTTTATCAATGAATGCATTCTCCAGCACCACATTCAACGCTGTGAATTGCTTTCCCTTTCAGAATACCTGCTGGAAACACCTCCATCAGACCTGTATGCAGGGGGCTGTAGCCCTGTTATATGGAGGGATATTGATGCGCCCGTTCGGAGCCATCCTGAATGTCCTGCAGGAATGTGTCTCACCCTGTCACCCTTAAGACAGCACCACCACAACATTAGGAAATGCTCCCACTTCCCCTGCGGGGAACTGGCTCACCCCGAATCTGTGCTGCTTATGAAAAGCTGCACTGAGCAGGGGCAATGGAAATCTTCTCATTCAGTATTTCAGGTCCCATTAATGGGCATACCAATACTTACAAGGGAACTTCCTCCGTGCTCACTTTGGCAGTGCAGAACAGTGTACTGATACCTCAGCAGAAAGCCTTAACCACAGGACTGTCTACTTTCAAGTTTGGGGAGCTGACAGCATGACCAGAGCTGTGCTGTTTTGGTTTGTTTCCCAGGGATCAACAGTAGAGGGGGCAGAAGTTAAGCAGTCGCTGGGGTGCTGAGACCAGGGCCGTCAGCAGTGCTCATCTGTTTTGAAATGCTGAATGACTGCAGTAACCATCATGCAGGTGTTGATCCAGAGCCCTAGTTGCAGGCTGCCAGTTCAGGGGTCTCTGCTATGAAGAATTCAACAACCTCTGCCAACAAAGCAAGCACACCCTCTGCATGAGACCAAAGCTTAGCTCTCCTACTACTCCCCTGCCCAGTTTGGTTTAGTTCTTCCATCACAGCAAGGAAATGGGGTTAGTCAAGCTGATCAAAGGAAATAAGAAGCAAGAGCAAAGCCCAGCAAGCAGTTGCTATGTGGCCAGTGAGCAGATGAGCAGCCCACAAGCCAGCTTCACCTCTGGTCCTGCCGCTTCCAGCAACAGAGGCCAACAGCACTGATCATGCCAGACAAACTGCTGCTGCATGATAGTTTTAAGCACACATAATCCCAGGCAGTGCTGTAGATAATTACACAGTTTGTAATTGTAGGCTGAAAATCTGAAGCAGAGGCTGCCATGAGCACCAAGGATGCTGCTGCCTCTGTCAGCGGCATTAAACTTGGATCAGTCAAACAGCTAGAGATGGAGACAGGCTTTCCAGGGAGACCTGTTCTGTTGTAGCTCTGCTGTAATACAACATTTACCTGGAACCAGAATGATATGGTGCAGGCCAGTCTTCAATGAACCTGAGAACTGGAGAAACAACACATACACACAAAACCCCCTCCCTAAAATCCAAAACCCCAAGGCAAATGTCCTTGTGCTCCTCTTTCTAAGAATAGAGGTGAACTCTGACAGCACAATGTTTCTGAGAAATCCCCACTAGTAGAAAGGTAACCTGGGGGAGAGTAGACAGGAAGGAAAAGTGAGTCACGAGGAATAGCTATAAGCAGCAAGAGGGACTGGGGGTACAAAAGAATCAAGTCAAAGAAGGTAAAACTGGAGTCCTCTGCTGTAAACATGGTTTTGGTGATTCAACCCCCCACCCCCCCAAAAACATTAGCTTAAGGTTATTTTCCAGCATCAGACAAGCACCAGTAAGTAGCACATGGGAGGAATGAGCTGTGCTGTGGCTGCCCATGAAGGTGCTGGATCAAAACCAGGCTCCTGCTGTGCTGCAGAGCTCAATCCCTCATTCGGTCGCTGGGTAGCAGCAGCACGAAGAGCTGAATTGCAGCTCTGCCTCCCTTGCGCAGGCAATAGACACGACCGAGAGCGGGGCAGGGAGCCAAGCAACCACCACAGCTTCAGTAAGGAGTGAAATCCAACCTGTCTTTCTCTGATTGAGGAAGCCCCGCTGTGATAAATGCCTCAATCCATCTCTTCTCTAAAAGAGGAGCTGAAAAGTGGATTAGATCTTTGCTGCTGGCAGTGCTGCTTTTGGGGAGAGCTCTGCTTGGAGCTGACAGACGCCTGGAGGGATCAGAAGAAATCAATCTTGTTTCTTACACCAGTTCACTGAAATCACTGTCTCCGCACACGGAGGAAGGGGATGGGCGGCTGGGAGGGGTGGGCACCAGCAGAGTCAGGACATGGAGGACCTCACAGCCAGCTCTGGTCTTGCAGAACTCCCCTCCAAAGTCACCCTCTCGCCTTTTGTGTCCTCGTGTCACCTTTACCTCGGGTGCCCTGTTGGTATCTTCTTCCCTGAGACAGTGGATTTGTTCCTCTTCCGTCCTTAACAACCAATACAACGTACAGAAGGGAAGGAGAATAAAGTTAAATTCAAATGCCAAATGGGAAAGCTTAGAGGCTTTAAAAACTGTTTGGTTTATGTAAGTACCCATTGGAAACTGGCACAAACAAGTCACTATCTGCTCCGAGATACCAGCGCAGATGTGACACAGTGGAAAAGCTTTTCCCCTGCCAAAGCATTTGCTGGAGGTTTGATAACAAGGTGCCGTTGTACAGCAGTGGGTAAAGGTTCAGAGCAGAGGGGAAACGGAGGCAGCATCCAGGCAGGACAGGGCTCTGCTCTGCGGCTGCAGCTCTGAGGAGGCTCCTGTGGGTTTCATTGATCCCTGTCCTGTTTCCCCCTAGGTACTGCATGGTTTACACACCCTGAGTGTTCTGCAAACACAGGTGAGTTGGAATGGTGGTGGTGAATAGAACTTCAGATTGCATCATCTCACTGTAAACCCTAAAGACATGAAGCAGCCTGGTCTCGCCCCACAAGATACGCTCTTGTTCTGGTTATGAAATGAATCTTCGCTATCGACTCCACTTGTTGAAACGAATGCTTTAGCTAAGGGAGGGTGGGAAAGTTTGGGTTGCATTCTCTTGTTCTCAGAACTAGCCTGCTTTTTGTCCCTTACCAAAGGAACTCACCAGACACAGCAAATACAGCAAGGCACTGCAAAAGATGCAAAATACTGCATCTTCACCCTGACATGGTAACAGGTCTCCCATGTCATCCTCTTAAACAGTTGTCAAATTCAGAACACAGGCTCAGTAAAAACCAAACTCTGAGTGCTTGAAGGGTGCATCTGAAATCACACGCTCTTAAACTCGAATGGCAGTTTATCTCAGCAGCCTTTTCAAAGCGTGTAGTAGGTGGGTTTAATGAAATCAGAGAAATGCTTTCACTGTCCCCATGACATCTCAGCTCCCTTCTCCACTCCAAGTTACTGTCAATCCTTATTTCACATCATGGTTTAAAAAGGTACCCAACACCTTGAAGATCCCTTCCCACAAGCATCCTCAGGGGTGACCATGGGCCATGGCTGCAAGAAGCTGCTTTGATTTACTGCAGCCAGCCTGAAACCCATTGCCTAAATCAGCACAGCAAGCAAGCTGCTTTCCTCCTCTCACCATTCCTCCCCCTCTACCCTTTTCAGCTGGGTTTGCTTTTAGCTCATTTATCTGCCTATTGGGGTGATATGTAATCAGAGCAGGAGCCCTGATGGGAAATACAAAGTGATTCTTTGGAGTGGTTGGCTTTGAAAACTGTTGTGTGCGCTGATCAAGCGAGGGTTACAGCTGCCCCTTTCGTCTGCTTTGCCTTCTGCACCAAACAAACTGGAAGAGCTTCTGGGACATTCAAAGGCCCATCTTGCTTTAATAAAACCTGGTATTATTTTTGTCAGTATGTGACTCTCATTTGATGTGAAGGTAAGGGACACAGACTGACTCCTGCCCCTGCTCTCCAAAGGCCTCTCGTCTAGTCTGCTTTCAAGGCCAGGTTGGATGTGGTTCTGGGCAAAGGGATCCATTTCAGAACATCCCTGCTCATTGTAAGGGGATTGGACTAGATGACCTTTGAAGGTCCCTTCCAACCCAAACTATTCTGATTCTCTGAACAGAGACCAGTAATTCCTGTCTATTGACTTTGACAAAAATGGTACTTTCGCTGTAGTTAGAGCCACTCTGCGGAATCAGTCACAAATGCTTTCACCCATGCAGCTATAGTGCCAACAGTGCCAAAAGACTGGAAAAATATTCACTCCTTAGGAAAAGTGGAGCCACTCCCCAAGTCCCAATTAATTACACCTGAGCAGTAATGCTGAAATCACATTTATCCATGTGGAGCACTGCATCCTGCTTTAGAACCTGCTTTAGCAAAGATGTTCCCAGGGCTGGAGCAGCTCTGCCCTGGAGTCAGGCTGAGAGAAGATACCAGGGAGACCTTAGAGCAGCTCCATTGCCTAAAGTTGCTACAAGAAACCTGGAGAGGGGCTTGGGACGAGGGTCTGTAGGGACAGGACAGTGTTTAAACTGAATGAGGGGAGATCTAGGTTAGATATTGGGAGGAAATTCTTCCCTGTGAGGGTGCTGAGGCGCTGGCACAGGGTGTCCAGAGAAGCCGTGGCTGCCCCATCCCTGGCAGTGTTCAAGGCCAGGTTGGACACAGGGGCTTGGAGCAACCTGCTCTAGTGGAAGGTGTCCCTGCCCATGGCAAGGGGTTGGAACTGGATGAGCTTTAAGGTCCCTTCCAACTTAAGCCATTCTGTAGTTCTAAGATCATAGATCTGTTTCCTAAAAGGCTTAATCTGCTGTGATCAGAGAGCCCTCCCTTGGAACAGCCCAGACAAGCGAACAGGAAAGGTTCTGCTACAGATCTTTCCACAAACTCTTTGTTCAGTTAAATGGTTTTCCACATGCTTACATGTCATCCTGGGCAATGTAAGCAATCTAATCATGTTACTGATCTTCTTCCTTTATAATAATGAAAATAGTAGTATCATCCTGGGGTTGGATTCTGAAAAGACTTTTTCCACACAAAGGAGGCCTGGGTAACATGGAGATCTAACATGAAGCTGCAAAATTCAAGCCTGCCCACAAAAAAACAGCTGGTAGAAGTGCAAATACAAACCAGGAGGAGGGAAGAATGAAAGGCACCAGAGGGCTGATGCAGGAATACCTACAGCAGAGCAGGCAACTGGAAACAGACCTCAGCACAAAAGCCATTCTGCTTTGCTGGCTGAAGTGAGCCTATCACCATCTGCTCCACATCAGGGCAGGATTAACTGGGTCACTCCAGCAGATGCCAATGTCAGTGTCTGCCAAGATACATCATTTTTGTGGTTAGTTGCAGAAATGTTTGCTTTTAGAAGAAATAAAACCCAAGCAACCCTTCAATCAGGGTAAGAGTAGAAACCAACAGCACGAAGTAAAGAGCCATAGAGGCAGCAGGTGTCCTGCACCTACCTACTAAACCTGCAACAGCAGCAACACATTGGGATCCCATACACACGCTCACCCCCTGCAGGAATACCCATTCTTGAAAATGCACCTATGGAAGGAAGGAAGCTCATACCAGAGCTGTGATTAAGGTTTTGACTTCAAGGTGCTCATTCCAGGCCCTCATACTTGGTGCAAAGTTAGTCAGGGAAAAGACTTGGAAGGCCCAACCCCCCCATAACTCCTTAACGATTCAACTGCTAAAAGCTTTTGCCTGCCAAACATAATCCCCAAATTTGCTCTTACTCATACAAGGCATTAATTCAGGTTTGGTATTTGCAAGGGCTGTAAAAGATACTTGTTCACAGATGTCCTCCAAGAAAGAGTGGAATCCTAGGAATCAGCATGTCAGCCCAAGACAGCCAACAGTACTTGTGACAGCTAACTAGTACAGTGCCTTATGGAAAAGAAAAACTTCAGATTCCTTTAACTGCTTAATTTAAACAGACGTATTTAACAATGCCATAGCTAAGCAAATGCACTGGAAGAATTATGAATCAGTGTTAAGAACCTTTCCCCATCAGTTTTGCAGAGAAACCCCAAAGAGACTTCACGTTACAGAGCTCATTGCTCAGAGACAAGGAGCTGTTTAGACTTACACTGATCATGAAAGAAATGTTTTCCCAACAAAAAATGGCATTGAAGACTTCAGATGTGCTGTTCCTGGGGGCTGGGGATGACTTTATGCATGACGGAACTTTTCTAAGTCCTGGAAGTTTGGGACAGTTATTAATTTAGTGTTTAAAATTACACTAGTATGCCTGCATGCAACCACAGACCTCAGCATCATAAATACTGATAAGATACAGAAAGAGTTGCACTCATTATCTGGTAGGACTCAGGAGAAAAAAAATACAAAGTGAAACTTACCTTTCTGCTGCCAAACTGGTATTTACCTTTCTTGTGTCTTTAGAATGTGAGGAACAAACCTGTGTATACAGCCCCACAAACCCAAATGCACCACTGGCACTTACACAGAGAAGAACCTCTTCTGTGCTTGGAGCACGTGCTGAGAACTAGCACTACCAGGATGCAAGAGCGACACGTACAGTACATCCACCACAGATCCTACAGGACAGGTTTCTCGAGAGTAGCAACTGAAACGAAGTGCATTTTGCTCAGAAAGAGCACACAAGCTTCATGGGAGTTCTTTATTAAATAAGATCAGAAAATCTCAAGTAGGTACCAAGACCTTCTTATAAAAAGCATTCTCTGAAGTACATACGCTGCAAAAGCTGAGCCAGTCCGTTCACAAGGTACAGTCTGTTTACAAGATTTGTTCTGCCTCATGAAACCAGCTTCTCTGAAGCCTGAACTGACAGCATGCAGCATAAGCTTGATGTAGTCTCATTTATTACAATCACGCCTTTCCAGGAATGATTAACCTGGAGGTGGCTTCTTCCCCAGCATTTGCATCTGAGCATGCCCAAAATGTGAAGAAAACGAAGTACTGGGAGAAGAGAGTAAGACAAAAGCTAACCTGAAATATGTAGTTTTAAAAATGTTATTAAGTTATATTAAAAATAAGTAGTAGGTACATGAGGAAGCAAAGTGCCCTTGTTTTTTTTTAATGCCAATTCAGCTTTCTCAGGAGGATGGCAGCTTCATCCTTCCTAAAGAAAGCTCCATGGAAAAAAGAGTTAAATAAAACACACAGGAACTCACAGCTCCCACTCCAGCCCACCTCCTCTGAAATACACATTCTTCCTTATATCTACTCATTCCCACTGTCCTCAACCATCCAGTCTCTAAAATGCTTCTGCATCAAGCTTCTTGCTCTCCAGTCACCAATGTTTACAGTGGGGATGATTTTCTGTGGCTTCAGCCATTGCACAAATCGCTTCATTTCCAGGTAACTGCTGTGCTCACTGTAAGGAATCCCTGAAATGAAACATATCACAGCAATCTGTTACTCTTCTTAGCTCCTTGCCAGAATACTGTTGCAAGACTTCCAGCTAAGAAGTACTTTAGATAATATATATTTTTTTTAAATTCCTATTTGAGATTTAAAGTTTATAGCTAAAGTAAAATGAAACCCCAGATTTTCCTTCTGGAAAACCTACCTTGCATTAAGTTACTGAGTTGTTTATCAGTGCAAACTGAGGGCCACCAAATGCACTTCGTTAAATGACTGTCATTTAACTCCACCCACCGAGAGGTGCGTGATCTGAGAGGAAGATCCACAGCCTCCCACAAATGAAATCTTGGCTCTGGAGCTGCACTGCCACCGGCATCAGCCAGACCAAGACTTTACCCCTGAAAGCCTTTACCTATGTCAGATAAAAGCCTTTATCTGCATGAGGAGGACAGGAGCAAAGCATACATAAAAAACTACATTTACTGCATTCTCTATTACTCCATTTATGGCTCTCTCCTGGACAGACCATCTGTTCAGATTCCTAAGGAATTATCAGAAAAAGCATTGATTACAAAGAACAGTTGGAGTTTCCACAATAAAAAGACAAAGAGCAGCCACACAAAGTGAATCTTTACCACACTCATACCGTATATAGTGATGTTTCCTCTTGTCTGAGGTTTGATATCCACCAGGGAAAGGCATGAATCAGAGTAGGTCCATCCAGTAGGTTTGAAAGCCAGAATATGATCAAAATTCTCAGAAAACTTACTCAAGTGATCTTGCAAGCCCTGCGAACAGAACACAGCATAAACTGAATGCCATTAAATAGCTCTTTAGTCTAAAGGTTGGAAATTTCATGATGGAGAGACTTCAGACTAAACTTTATTTTCTTGTTTTAACATAAATACCACCTACTTTGGAATTATTAGTGATAAATGTTTACACCTGCAGATCACCTTGTACCTTAGGATCTCAATTGCTTCGTCTGAATAAGCCCATGCTAACAGCCATGTATTACAGATCAGAATATGTATGGCATAATCACATCCTCTTAGAGATGATGCTCCCCAAATCATCCATTTCTTCCTCTCAACTGGAGGTCAGCACTATGGCAGCTGAGTGGTGATAAAAGATGGTGAAAGTCTGCTTCAGTGCAGAACCATCTAGTTAAAGTGCCACAGAGATCCTGACATCTGCTTATGCACAAAAGGGCTCAGAGTTAATTAAGCTACCCAAAAAAATCACAGCAAGCTGTGCATTAGTTGAGTATAGTGCATGGCTCTGAGCACCCAACCATGTTTTACCACATCTTCATTTAGGATAAAACCAAAACTACCTCCAAAACAAAAGTGAACTTGAAAAAGTTTCCAAATTGGTTAATTTAGCCTTCAATGTTAAGCTAGGATTAGAAAAGGAAGAAAGGGAAGCATAAGGAATGTACAGTCCTATTCCTGGATAAGTGAGGTCAGTATTATTTCAAACAGTATTATTTCAGTATTATTATAAAAAGAGAAAATCAGTTGCATGTGTCCTGCACAAAACCTTAAAGGCACAGTTTCCATCTGAAAGCCCTACAAGATTATAGAACTCAAAACCATTAACTTTGTATCAGCAGCCAGAAGAGGAATACAAAATAAAGACTGGTTAACAAAAGGTGGGGATAGGCAGGCTGTGACAGTCATAGAATCATAGAACCAACCAGGTTGGAAAAGACCTTTAAGGTCATCAAGTCCAACCATTACCCCAGCACTGCCAAGACCACCGCTAAACCATGTCACTGACCTGCCAGACACTTGAAAACTTCAGCAGGGAAGCAGAAAGCTGCCTGTAACACTGCCACATATGATGGCACCTTCAGTACAACATCCAGTAGCAACATACAGAATCCATCAAAACAGGCACACAAACCACAAAAGACCCAACCACAATGCGCTTCCTTCAGCAGCAGGAATTGTGGCTGGTTGCCATGACTCTCAAGACACTGAAAATGTTCAGCCCTCACTAGATGACAGATGTAACTGCAGCAGTCAAATGCTCCTTCACACTTCATTTTTGGAAGATGAACATAACTTCAGGTAATAATTGAAGTATTTGGTCCTCTTGCTCTAATGAAATCGAAATATAGCACTTCAAATATTTTATTATATTAACCAGTGCTGATCTGCTTTCACATTTTGCTATAAATCAAGGATGCAATTTCAATGTCATAAAAAATTGATTTGTGTACTTCAATCACAGGCACCTCTGAAAACCTCACCTCAGTGCTGGTACAATCATGTTCATAGTTATTAGAACCATCAAACATGGAGCACAGACAGGTTTGGGGGGGTTTCCATTAGTGAAGAGTGCGACAAAATAAAACAGGGCATAAAACTGTGGCTTCTGGGGAATAATGTAATATCCCTGGCAGTGTTCAAGGCCAGATTGGATGAAGCCTTGGGTGACATGGTTTAGTATGAGGTGTCCCTGCTTACGGCAGGGGGGTTGGAACTAGGTGATCTTAAGGTCCCTTCCAACCCTAACTATTCTATGATTCTATACCATCAGGGGCTGGCTATTTGCATTCTACAGGATCACAGATGTACTCAGTTTACTAAATAAGGACTGAATCTGAGCTTTCGACTGAGAATCTTCCCATAAGGATTTAATGGATTTGTAGTTTCAGCTGCAAATCTACACAGACAGGAAATTAGCCCAAATTAAGAAGTAAATTGTGGTTTTGAGGAGGGCTACGGGATCAAATAGAACAGAAGAGGCAGGAATGACCCAGAGGATAAGGAAGCTATTGGCATTTAGCAATGAGGATCACTAAAAAAATCTGCCTTTCCCAATAATAAGCCAGTAATTCAAGAAAAACCACCCAGTGTAATTCAGCCAGTTCCATGGAACTGGCACCAAAAACTACATGGTCTGTACAAACAGGACGATATCATTCATCATTCTTTAACTAGAACAAGATTGCAAGAGATCAGATGATGTATTCTTAAAAACATTGCCTTTTCTGCATTCCTATTTAGTGATGCTGAATAGAAATAAGATAGGAACTCATCTTTAAGCATTTAACATTCTCCACATTGTCCACTAGATGACTGTGCCTTTTAATCTTTCCTGGGCCTTTCTGTGGTCCAGGTATCACTTCCAGCAGGCTCTAGGTTTGTCTACAACCTCCTATTCTCAGAGGTAAGACCCTGCATGATACAACTGCCCCTGAGAAGCCAGGCTGTCCCAACGTCCTCATGGTATAATCACATCCTCTGCATAAAAGCCCAGCTATGTGAGTACACCATACGTAGTGGGACACATGACAGCAGAATCATGTAACAACCCCAAATTCTGCAGAAGAAACTCAAATATATTCCTGTTTAAGACAACACAACAAGTTAAAAATAAATCCATACACGTTGCCATTACTCATTTTCTGCCCCACCATGGAAAAGATTATAGAACAATGTTAAAACATTAAGATACTAAGTTCCATCTCCTGCAGCTCCTATCCAAATCATAAAGCCTCTTTTTCTCCCTTTTAGGTCAACTCTGACATTGACTGGTCCTGCAGCTAAATACCATCTTGCTCTGAAGGATTTGCTTGAGATGGCACAGCAGGCCTGAAGAAAAGCAGGAAAATTAATCTGAGTCCATAAGGTGTAAGCAACCATTGTTTTCCTTCCAGGTTACCTTTAATCTTCAGCCTCCTGCTTTGCCATTCTGTATTTTGCACTCTTTACAGGAAAATTGTTTCCCTCCAGGAATCAGTCACCTTTCCTAACTACTTACTTACTTCTGTGGGAAGAAATTCCCACAAAAATCTCACCAAAAAGCCACTGTCTCAAATATCAACTGAAATTCTCAACTGAAATGTGCATTTGAAGTCAACTTACATGAAACAATGTCTTAAAATAAACTGATTTACTTGCTCTTGCTACAAATATCAGAGAAGATTGTGTGTGGAAAAAGCTAAAGCATGTGTGTTTGTATGAAGTGTCCTTCAACTCACTCAATGTGTGCACTTGTTTATGTGCAAGTTTGCACTGATTTTCAAATATCTTTAGTCCCATGTGAACTATCAACACAGGAGAGAGAATTATTCTTTTAGAAGAAAAAGGAAGAAATTCTTTCCTATAAAGAAAGAATTTCTTCACAGTGAAGGTGGTGAGGTACTGGAACAAGCTGCCCAAAGAAATTGTAAATGCTCCATCCCTAGCAGTGTTCAAGCCCAGGCTGGACAGAGCCTTGGGTGACATGGTCTAGGGAGAGCTGTCCCTGCCCATGGCAGGGGGTTGGAAAGAGGTGATGTTAAGATCCTTTCCAACCCAAAGCATTCTATCACTCTAGGGTAAGGAGAGAGAATTATTCTTTTAGAAGATGAAAATATGATTATGAATACATGGAAACTGAACTGAAAAGAACATGAAGAACCTTACTCCTTTACTGAACACCAGACAAAGGTGGCCACGTTCAGAGGCTGCTTCAAATCAGAGACTGACAGGCAGAAAATCCTTTTAGTCTTTTCCTACATCATACTAAGCAAAAGACAGGTTGAAAACAGGGACTCCATGTCACAACATATTAATTGCTAATAGGACAGATCCTGCAGACATTACATAAATCTACTTCAAAAAGGCCCGCAAAGAGCAAGCCTTTGAACAACCCTCATCTTATCTTGTACAAGCACCTCACTGATGTGAAATTACACTTTCTGTGCCTCATGTTTGGAGACAGTTATTAATGTTTAACTGCATTTCAATTTCAATGTATTGCTACATGTCAAAACTCTGCTAAATAAATGCAATCTGACAAGAGGTTGCGAAGCACCGAACAACACTAGTTGAGAGGAACCAAGAGTAAGATTAACCATGAGGATATTCCACAGAGTACATGTTCTGAACTTACCTTAAAATTAATTTGCATCATGGGAAGGATATGAAGCAAAGTTCCATCCCAGTCCACACTGATGAGGGAATTCACAGTTGCTGACTCCAGACACTGCAGTGTTTTGTACTTGTCACGGGACACACTTGCTTTTGTGCCCAGAACTTCAGCAATTGCTTTGAGATTAATTGGGAAGAAATCAGATAAAGAAAATTGCAAGAGTTAACTTTTTTGCTTGGATCACTGGATCACTTTTACTACTAAAATATACCTGCCTGTTCCTGAGTATACACTCGGGCAATCATGTTGGTTCCTAATGGATGCCGGAAAGGGACTCTTAATCAGGGGTTGTAGTGACAGGATACGTGGTGACAGATTTAAACTAAAACAGGGGAAGTTCATGTTAGATATAGGGAAGAAGTTCTGTACTGTGAGGATGGTGAGGCACTGGAATGGGTTGTCCCAGGAAGTTGTGAATGCTTCATCCCTGGCAGTGTTCAAGGCCAGGTTGGACAGAGCCTTAGGTGACAAGCGCTAGGGTGAGGCATCCCTGCTCATGGCAGGGGTGCTTGAACTAGATGATCTTAAGGTCCTTTCCAACCCAAACCATTCTATGATTCTATGATTCTGTAATGCTGCAGCCAAGCGAAGCATAGCACACAAGTTTTTCATTAAATCAGGAAAAATGTGCTTTGGTTTGGGGAATGCTTTGTTAAAATGTTTTTTCATTAAAACTAATGACTCTAAATAAATAGGAAAATATGTAATAGAAAACTGGAAGAAAAACCTGTTAACGAAATAGAAGCTTAATCATATCTTTTTGCTTTTTCTTGACTACATGAAATTATTAACAACAGAAGTGTCATAAAGACCTTGTTTTCTGGGTTTTTTATTATTATTTAATTTCCATTACAGTTTTCTCTCCACAATCAAATGGGTTTCAGACTGGCCTTGTGTATATTCAAGGGGGGCTGTAAACATGGCAGAAAGATTTCTTTCAGAAAGCTAAAACTTACTGATTAGAAAACAAAAATACTAGCAGCAGGATTATTAAATACATTTAATTCCTTTACACAACACCTGATCATCACGACTAACAGACCCTTTATATCTTCAAGAAAGATATAGATATTTAGGTTTTGGATCCAGTACACTTTTTTACATACCTAAAAAAACTTTTTCTTTTCCAATGGAATAGGTGCCACAGACAACTAGAGTACGGGGGTTTAAAGTCACTGTCTCAAAGGCAGTATTAACAGCAAACTGGATAACCTCTTGTTGAGAAGGAAAAGTGTATTCGGGACTACAGTATCTGGGGCATGGAAACAAGAAACACCACTTCATTACACAAAATAAAGGATGTGAATTCACCAAGAAGGCTCTCAAAACTGCATGCATACAATAAACAAAGTAATGAGAAAGATGTTACCTTCTATAGCATTTCAGTCTACCTGCAATCTATTTATTAGAAACTGAGGAGCCCAGATGAAACTGCTGTAATAAAATCCACATTGAGTGTATCAGTCTTTTCTCTACAACTATTCACTTGTCTGCCACTGACACTCAGTTCTGCAGTTTTTTCTCTATAAATACCAAGTGCTCTTTCAAGTTAGATATTTGTATCACTTACTAATTACATCCTCATGCCTATTTTTTGTCATACACAAAAACCATACCATAAGGCATTATTCATTGGCAGAAACATATGGAGCTGAAATGAAAGTCTGCAGCTGGGCTTTAGTCACCATGCACAGAAAACCAATTTTATGAGTCAGAGAAAGGTCTAATGAAAACTTGGACAACTGATTGAATCATTTGGCATTCTTTCACTCTTTGAATTCCCCCACACCCTTTTTTACAATGGAGTCGAATCCACATAAAAACAGTGTACCATGAACCTCTTATTTCATGCATGAAATGTTCAGCTCTGAGTTTTGCCACCCAGAATTTATACCACTCAATGTCATTTCAGTAAATGTTTTAACATCTTTTCTACTACCCACTTCTATTCTCTAACAGCATAACAGATGAACAAGCTAGACATACATGGACTTTAAATAAATGCCTCATTTTATTCAGCACTAAATAGACCTAACAAGTGTTAAAACAGTTATGTCAGTCATTTACACTTACATTTACTTGGTTCATATAAAGTCTTATTAAATTGAAAAGAGGCTTATACTAAAAAAAAAAAAAAAACCCTTCNCACTAAATAGACCTAACAAGTGTTAAAACAGTTATGTCAGTCATTTACACTTACATTTACTTGGTTCAAATAAAGTCTTATTAAATTGAAAAGAGGCTTATACTAAAAAAAAAAAAAACACCCTAGGAATTCAACACAACTTACGTGGTATCAAGGTAAAGGGTGTGAACCTGCTGACCACTCAAAGCAGGGTAGCGCTCCATAGATGGATCTGCCCTGAAGTCTCCTGTGTGTAGAATAACAGTTCCACTGGGTAGGCAGAAAAGGATCATTGTTGCACCTGGACAACTGTAACAGACAAAACCCATATAAACTGTGTTAGTTCTCTAGACTGATAAACCACCTTCAGAGATACACCACACTACATTCACTAGCAGGAAGCTGTACAGAACAGCATTTTAAATTACACCTACTATGCAGCCTAATTTAACTAGAAGTTTCTGGTTTCTAAAGGAATTCTGAAGTTAATCTTATGGCCATAGATAAGCTGGACTTGAGTTCTCAGCTGAGATGGAAAAAAGGAAAAAATCACACCAACAGTAATCAATCATTAACTGCCCTTTTGGGACCCTGTGTCTTCTAAGTACAACAAAGACACAGCCTCTGTTGCGATCCCTGAGGTTCTATACTTGATTCAAAGGGCAAACAGCATTCTTATTCAGGAGAAAGAGAACTGTATTGTTGCAGATACATCTTCAGTCCTGCAGGACCTACTGAACCATTTCCTTTTAAATTCTATCTGCAGATTTTAAAGACTATCCACCATCCAAAATTCCCTGGTTATAAACTCAATTCTGTTACTGGCCACAGTGCATCCACTGCACCTTTTGCAGTTCCTTGCCAAAGTTGTCTGAAGGGCAAGAGCTCAGACTAGAAAACCAGAGTGGGAGTGTTCTGGACATGAATCATCTGTAAAGGATAAATGAAATCTCAAATGGCATGAATCAGAGCTCAAATGACAGAACTGGTGACCTCTCCAAGAAGTTCAACTTTGTACCTAAAGTTTATATGCCTTTTAAATTGAAGCAGAGGATCTGCTGTGATTCTGTGTGATCAGAGACACAAACAGGAAAAATGAGAAGTGCCCAAATTACATAAGCAACAAGGCTTCCTCCATTCCCAGAAAGGGCTCTCAAAAGGACTTGATGGAATCTTATCTAACTATAAACAAATCATACAATAAGCTATATCCAAACCAGCCATGATGCAGTCCTCTGTGACAAAATATAATTTAGGGAAAGGACTCTTCCCCTAACCCACAGCCACATAAAGTACCAGGAGGCACCACAGCGATAGCACAGGGCTGTAAGTCTGGTGCTACTGAACCACACATTGCCAGCATTAACTGACAAAAATCTCACCCTTTATCACCAAATCCAGGAGAAATTTTGCTCCAGATTTAAACAGGTTTATCTTTAAAGTTCAATTTTCAAAACGTTGGGTAGGTTTTGTCTGTCCTGGGATTCCAAAGTACCTCGTTCTTCTTTTGCTGAGGATTTCACTATATTCAGTTGAAGCTACAGGAACCTAATGTATCTGACAACCAAATGCAGGATGTTGCCAAGTAGAGACCAAAAATTAAAGTGTGCAGACCACTAGAAAAATCATTCAACCTCTCAACAAACTCCACAGTTATGGAGCTATGAGTGGTTAATACTAGGTAATCATTATAAGCAAACAAAATGAAGTTAAACTAAAATATCAAAAAAAGCCTATTCCCCTTCAAAGTTCACCCCTTTCAGAAGCTAATTACTTGCAAGAAATTTGGGCTCCTACATGCCTAATCCATTTCTGAAGTGAAAATGCATGTTACTAAGTCAGCTCAGGAATGTGAAGTATTTTCACCCTTATTTTTTGAAATCCCCTAAAACCTAAAAATCCTAACAATATAAACTGTCTTGTACAGCTCTTTAACATTCTATACATACAAATATTGCACAACAAATGAAATAATACATACTGATTGGCATCGAGCAGCACCACTTTGATCCCATCCACTATACATTCCATGTCCATTGGCAGTATGTGGACGTACTCTTCTTTGACTCGAAGTTTGCTCTTCACCAGATTGCCAGTTATCTGCAACAGGGAAAGGATTTAATATGGAATAGGAAAAAAATCTAAAAAAAGCCCTTGTTTATTTTAGAAACAAAAGCTCTCAAAGCCAGACTGTTTGGCTTACAGAGAAACTATGAGAAACTATGAGATCCTGGGTATAATCAAGCCTTTCAGCAGCAGTTTTTCTCAACAGTTTTTTGATGCATGTTCTGGAGAGGCTGATGAGGCAAGGTGCCCTACCATGTTAAAAGTAAAGAGTTGATTGGACATATGACAGCTAACAGCAGTCTTGGCCATTCAGCAGCCTGAAGCATGAGACGCACAGGAACCTCTGATCTGTTTACTTTCACCAGTATAAAAGTGCTTATAGTTGCATAGGGATTTCATAATACTCAGTAATCTTGGAAAATCTTACCTTGTTACAGTAGATTGGAAACATGAAGCTTTTTGTTAGCCCACAATAGTGATCGGAGTGAAAATGAGTAAGGAAATAAGCTGTGCAGCCTTCAATTTCTCCATACTGGAAGGCATCAACTGTAAAACCAGTTCCTAAAGCAAAAAGGGAAGCGAAGCCTGTCAGCAAATTTGCACAGTTCAGAACTAGTTTCTAACTAGATGTTCCTTTTTCTTCCAAATGAAAAGGTAACACAGCTACACTGCACACAGTTGAAGGAACCATTTAAGCATGAGCACGGTTTGTGTATGAGTCAGTCACAAAAAAGATTTTCACTTACTAAATAAAAATGTAACAAAGTGTCCACACACAGACTTTCACAGGCCTCCCCAGTACCTGTTGCTCAGCTGGCAGACTATGCAGATGGCAACTGCTGAAGCAAATGAAACAAATTTACCTGCATTCTGATGGATTTCTGAAAGTTCATGTAGATTAAAATCTAAAATATCTTCACACAGAATAAAACAGGTAACTGCAGCTTAACAAAATACATTTTTCCAATCAAATTGCAATCATTCAATTATTCTACATTTAATAATCCTCTTAAAACGTACAAGCACGTAGAATGGTAGAATAGTTTGGGTTGGAATGGACTTTAAGATCATCTATTTCCAACCCCCTGCCATGGGCAGGGAGACCTCACACTAAACAATGCTGCACAAAGCTCTGACCAACCTGGCCTTGAACACCATCAGGGATGGAGCATTTACCACTTCCTCCCTTGGGCAACCAGCTCCAGTGCCTCACCACCCTCACAGTAAAGAACTTCCTCCTTATATCCAAACTTCCCCTGTTGAAGTTTGAGCCCATTACCCCTTGTCCTATCACTACAGTCCCTATTGAATAGTCCCTCCCCAGCATCCCTATAGGCCCCCTTTAAGATACTGGAAGGCTGCTGTGAGGTCTCCACGCAGCCTTCTCTTCTCCAGGCTGAACAGCCCCAACTTTCTCAGCCTGTCTTCATACAGAAGTTGCTCCAGCCCCTGTTCATCCTCATGGCCCTCCTCTGGACTTGCTCCAACAGCTCCATGTCCTTCTTACACCGAGGACACCAGAAGTACACACAGTACTCTTGAGTGGGGTCTCACAGGAACAGAAGGGCAGGATCACCTCCTTTGACCTGCTGGTCATGCTTCATTTGATGCAGCCCAGGACACTGTTGGTTTCTGGGCTATGAGCACACACCGAAGTGGCTCATGTTCAGTTTCCCATTGAGCAATGTAATTATGAAGCAGGCAATGTGGGGGCTGCCAATCTATCTGCTGAGATGAAACGTGACTGATTCGCCATTGTACACTTTCAGTGAGGTTGTTTGTATAAAGATGCTGCATAAAGAGAGCTGGATAGAAGACAGACCTTTTCTCTGTAAATATATTTGTTTCGAATGCAAACATACTGACAGATGGTCCCTTCACACCTTCTTAAGCCCACCAAATAGCGCATAGAACTAATTCATCTGGCAGCACTCAAATATTTTTTCATTTTAGGTAACATAATTTTTCTAGATCTTCTAGAACTAGCAGAGGCTCTACTTGAGGTTAGAGCTTCATGGATTTGCAACTCCCAAACCAACACAGCAGTCTGCTAATTAAAAATCACAAACCAAAAAATGCCCAAGTGTTTGAGAAGTACCAGACTCAAAACCTCAGGGAGGCTGAACTGTCCCAGGCCATTGGGATAAATACGTATCGTTAGCAACACAGAAAATACAGTCAAATAGACTTCAAATGAAGTAACAAAATTCAGAATAGAGATAATACAGTTTGTAACAAAACAACTTTAAAATTGCATTGCAGGCATAGGAGTGTGCTCTTGAAAGTTATTATATATGGAAAATTCTCTAAGCCCATAGAGCCATGATACTGGTGTAGCCCCACAAAGACTCACATATCAGTTTTCAAGAAGCAGCTTTGCACTTGGGATCACTAATATATTTCTACTTGGCTTCCTCAAGTATCTCCCTATGACTAAGACAATTCTTTAGTGGTAAACAGAACTGTGAGGATTTGAAGCTCTTTAAGCCACTGATCCATCATCATGTAATTTATGTAACTGCTTGAGGAGATTCTGATAAATTCTTCTCTGTTTCCTTAACTAAACTTGTCTGCGTGGTTTTCATTTCTTTGCTTTCACAGTTGTAGTAAATCATATTTCTAATACTACTGAATTTCAAATACAAAATTGAACTCAATTCTCTCAAGTTAGTGTAAGGAAATAATTGCTATTGACAGCCCTGTTTTCAGGAACAGCTGAAGCAATGTGAAAGATTAAATTCAGACATTAGGAGTGAATATTAACAAGGGATATATTCAAAATTATTTAAGAAAGCAGATCCATCTTTCCAAACTGCTTTTTGCTGTGGCAAAACCATCCAGAAGTCAGTCCTTGAACTCATTCTGGTGAGATAACTGCCTGGCTGGGTTCAAACTACTACAACTGTTTTCAGCCATTGCTAGCTGCAAACACCTTCTTCTGGAGATCTTCACCTATGCCAGATTTTATCAACTCAGATGAAAGAAAGTTCATTATGAGCTGCAATCTAAATGTTTATGAAGAGTATAGAATAATGAAGTCTAAATTTAGGAAAAAAAACCAGCCCAACATTCAAGTCAAAATTAACCTCTACAAAAAGCAACAGTTCTCTCTCACCTGGAATCTTCTTGTAGAAAGGGCAGTGTTTTTTTCTTGTTCCTTCACCTGCAGTAGATAATACTTTACACTTTTTATTCCACCTTTGCTGGCCACCAGAACTTACACCTGTAAAGGCTCCATTTTTTGTTGAACTTTCAGTAACTGTTTCTACATCTTCCACAGACCCTACAGCTTTCCTTTTTGCTTGTCGGGGCCTCTTTCCATTGGGAGTTACTGAAATTGATATCTGCTTTCCCTCACTCAAACACATTTCTTCTTTGCTTTCCTCTTTTACTTTGGGTTTTAACCCAAAAAAAACACCAATGTCCATTTGTTTGAGTTCTTTGGCAGGACTGGATTTGGCATTCATACTTACTAAAGAAAGAGACATTACTGTTTTAGAGTTGGGGCTGGGAAAGCACACAGCAGCTGTATTAAAGTTTCCTTCTTTCTCCACTACTGACTGCAAACTCTCCTGGCAAGCTGTTTTTTCAACTGCATTGGAAGTTATTTTATCTGCATTAGTTAAAATGTTACTTGACTCCCTCAAAGCATTACTCTTCCGAGTCAGAAGAGACCTAGCACCTTCTCTTACTAGCAGTGGTGATGTCTCAGTAAAACTCAGGTATGCAGAATCCAAAGCACAAGCACCGGTATCTTCTGACTCTGTATCACCTGATTTAGCAGCAGAGGAAATCAATTCAGGCTCGTCAGCCATCTCCCAGTTAAAAGGAGAACAGGATCCACTAGCTAGTGCCTCTTGCTGATTATCTACACATGTTGAATTACAAACCTTCCTGTTCTTGTGACTCTGAGAAACAGTTTTTGCATCATGATCTAGATGGTCCAATTGCTTAACTTCCTCACAGTGTCTGTTTTTAATTACAGAATGTCTTGGTTTGGTATGCTCATACTGAGGCTTCTGCTGTAAGAGAAGTCCATCAAATGTTTTAAACATCATAGAATTACAGTCTTCATCTTCAGAGTTACAGTCTCTGAATAATTTCTTTTGTGACATTTTCACCTTCTCCTCCTCAGTTTCCTCTTCACTTTCCTCAAAAGTGCTCAGTGGAGAATAAGAGATTTCACATTCACTGAAATCTGCTTTTGACTGTAGTAAACTGAACTGACTTGTATCTTTCTCACTACACAGATCTTCTTCTGTTCCACTTTCCTGAGCGGATACAAAGTCATAAAATTCAAAATCACAACCATTATCTGTTGTCTCTGTATGCTGAAATGTCTCTTGAGGCATCTGAATATGTGCAAAAGAGGAAGTACTTTCAGTGATTAAATTTAGAGACTTCATTTGTGGTGAACTCTGAACCCTCAACGTACAGTCAACATTTGGGGTATTTTTTGTGTTCTCAGGTGGTTTCTCACTCTCTGAGATTTGCTCTACTTGACCTGGGGAGCAGCTGAGCTTTGGAGCAACAGAACATGTCATCTTCCTCTCCAAAGTGTTTGACAAAGAGGTTACAAGATAATCTCCGGCTCTGCTTGCTGCAAGTAGAAAATGGCTGTAACGCTTGTAGTGAGATGGAATGGTGGAATTGCACAGTAAACCATCAGGACACTCTACGAAAAGAGTTAAGCAGAGAAGTAATTTTAGTATCTTTGCAAATATAGTTGGCATAATTATTAAAATAAAAATCACACGAGACAATTTTAAAGCTGTTTCTTATAAATGCAGCTATAGGAGAACAGAATGCAGAAGTAATGATCTCCTGCCCTGAGCTGAGCTGGCTAGAAAGGAGAATGCTTCCAACCTAAAGCCAAACAGCTGCTGTTAATACAGCACTATGCCTGAATTAATATAGCCCTCTAACAACATGAATACCTAACCTTGTTTCAATATTGCACTAATGTAATCATATGGCTTCCAGTTTCAAATTGTCTCACATACAAGCAATAAGCTCAGAGCAGCAGCACCAGAAAAGGCCAGTAGACATGTTTCAAAATAAACAAAATCTTGATTCTAGGTCAGCCTGAAATTCAATTTCAAATTGCCTGCTGGGTCACATATTAAAGGGAAAAAAAAAGCTCATGGCTTTACTTCAGTGAAAAAGTATTCAGCAAAATATCTGTGGCTATTCCCTAGGCCTTTTTTGTTGAGAGTTTGCAGGCCTATTGTGAGAGGATTTTAAGGTGAGTATGTCAATCAGAGGCATTTTTCATCTGTTAATTATGGGAGTAAGAGATGGAAAAGAGATGTTAACCATCTGCCTTATCTTAAACTGCTGTCAAAATCAGGATTAAAGTACTCACACTGAAGTGAATTTAAGTTCTCTTCATTCTTGAAGAAGAAACTTCAATGAAACTTACAAAGATATAAAAAGCAAGGTGATTTTGTTACCTAAAAGAGCCTTAAAAGAACCTTTACTGAAGTTTCCAGGCTGGATGCTGTTTCAAAAGCTACAAGGTATGCTAAGAACACAGAATCATATAAATCAACCAGGTTGGAAAAGACCTTTAAGATCATTAACTCCAACCACTTACCCCAGAGACTACCAAGACCACTACTAAACCATATCACTGAGGGCCTCATGTACACATGAACTGGATCCTGGATCTATTTGGACCTGGTATTCCCCCACAGGAAATGAGCAACTGGAATGCACCAGTTTTATTCCTCTTGAACAGAACTCAAACCGAAATTGTGTTGTCATATGATATAGGAATGATCATGTATAATACTGCACAAAATTTCTGTAATATACTGGACCAGTATATTTTAATAATATACTGGTAAATAGACCCGTAAATTAGCTAACAGACAGATGTCAGCTTCCAACCATCCATACACAACTGGAGAAATTCTACAGCAACACGGACACAGGATAATAAGATTTATACATAAAAAGAAAGAAATTCACAGTCAGAAGTAGAACCTTCTTAACTGAAGGAGGGTTTTTGCTGACACTGACTTAGTAATTGAAATGGTATGCACCTTCAATTTCTTTAATAAACTATTAGAACCTGAGCTTGCTGAACAACCAAAAATCTTTGTCACTGCTCTACAGAGATTAGATTATGATGCGAGATATTCATGTCAGACTTCCATGTTCTTCACAAATAACAGAGAATTTAATGCAAAAAATAGTACTGATAAATGATCAGTAACAACATTCTAAAAGCCATACCAATGACCCTCTCAGACTTTGAACTAAATATGCAAACCCAAGTTTTACAGCAACATTATGTGAGAAGCCTTTTAACTTTCCCCTGAAGCTTTTTCTTACTCTGTGCATACCTTTTTCATTGGCTCCTGGAGTATCCAAACACTCAGCAACGTGCCATCGAGGTGTCTGGACCAATAGCAAAGAAAAAGGCATCTGGCAGCTTGGGCAGTATCCATCATAAACGGGCTTTGCATTTTGTGAGTTCTGGACCGTGAGGCTGCTCGTGCTTTCCTGGGAGTGCACACTACTGTCATCTTTACATGGATCTGCATCTTCGTTTGGCCTTGGTACCTGCTCGGTTTTCCGAAGGGTATCAGTTTTTTCTACAGACTTTTTTCTTTTTCTATTTGTCTTCCTTTTTGGCCTGCACTTGCCATCACCTACTGTCTGCACAGGTGTAGAGATGCTTTCTACATTACTCTGATGCTTTTCCTTCCTAATGGATTTGTAGTCCCAAATGTCCTCTTCCAATAAGGTATCATCAGACATGGCAACACAGGAATTATTTTCCTTTCTTTTAAGCAACAGTTCACAAATGTACCATTCCCTCCACTAGTATGTTTTCTCTTCTGTCCCCTCTTCACTATCTGATGAAAAGCACCTAAATTCATTTTGAAAATGCAACAAGTCCGTGATGGGACTGCAGCATGGTGAATCCTAAAAATCATTTAAACAGCATCGCTTTGAGTACTTAAAATTACTCCTTTTAAACAGAAGATTAAACAAGATACAGCACGATTCGCAGGGTGAGCCATTTTCCTCAAAGTCCCCCACCTAAGCGTCCAGCCAGGCCCGGCCCTAGGAAGGTGAAGCCCCTCCAGATCCGCTCCCTGCCTGCCACCTCGCTGTTCCGAAGAGAGGTGATTTTAAACGAAAACGACGAAGCGTTCAGCTGCGGGATCGCTGTCGGGAGTCACAGGACGAAGAAGGCCAACACCGGCCTGGGGCTGCCGGTCGGGCCGCGCTCCCTTCCTGCGCTGAGGTCCCACCGTGGGCGGCTGCCGCCGGCCCGGAGTGTCCCGTGGGCATCGAGGGCAGCTGCCGCCTCCCGCCGCCTCCCCTCAGCTTCCCGCCGCTACCGGGGACGCGGGAGGCCGCACCTCCTCAACCCTTCCCTCCGGGGCAACATATCCGCTTCCGCAGCTTCGCCACGGGGCTGTCGCTCAGCCTTCCGCATATTTCACAACATCCTCTCCCTAAAAAAAACCCCACACTTTAAATTATTGGTGCCTTGCTTGGAACTTGTCGCGATATTCCTCGGTTTTCATATCTATTCCACTTACAAATAAAAAAAGGAACAGGGCGGGAAAAACGGGATGTGTGGAATCTGCTGAGCTGGAATCACCGCAGGGGATTCTCTACACGAATATGCTTCTGCGAACACCAAAGCTATGTAAGAAGGCTATGTAAGAACACGCCATGAATGAGAAGGTCCCACTTTAATAAAAGAGGCATTGCTTGTTTGTGCTTAGCTATTATTATTATTATTATTATTATTATTATTACTACTATTGTTATTTAAGTTCAACTTTTTTCTGTCGCTTTGAGGGATGTGCCGAATGTGCAGCGGTGAAACAGCAGGCTGGTAAACAGCGACCGGCCTGGGCTCGCCCAGAAGCTGTCATGGCGGCGGAGGGGCTGGCCGGGCTCCTGCCCGCCCAGACCCAACTGGAGTACGCCCTGCTGGACGCCGACACTTCACAGGAGAAGGAGAACTTGGTCTACCAGTACCTGAAGAAGATGGACAGCCGGGAGCGGGACCTGACGGTGCCCGAGCTCGGCGGAGGTGGGTGGCAGGGCAGGCCCCGCGGCGGAGCGCGGTTTGGCTGCAGGGCCCCTCAGAGGTGGCTGAGTTCTAGTGCTCACCGTGTGGCGTTTTCTGTCGAGTCCCGCTGGTTGTGTGGGCCGTTTAATTACGGCCCCGTTAGCCACTTTGTTGTTTCTTTTTTCTTTTTTTTTTTTT
>NDXB01017645.1:237584-251909 GCA_002631895.1 Agapornis roseicollis | reverse complement strand
TTGGTGTTTTTTTTCTTTTTTTTTTTTTTTTTTTTTTTTTTTTTTTTAAGGCACTTCTAATTACAGGAAATGTCACTCCTGAAAGCACCAGCAGCGAAGGACGAGAAAAAAGAATCCCTTTATACATGCTCCACCTGTTACTGGTTGCAAAAATCTGTTCTTTAAAGCCTCTTTTCTAAATCTCTGCTAGTTTTGTTAATTTACATTCTTTTTTTAATAAAGCCTTCTGTACAGTATGTTGATATCTGTCTTCTCTGGTCATAGCAAGAACCTTATCAACTCTCACAGCCGTATCCTGAGTTCCCTTGGTCTCACTGCAGCCAGTTGGGTTTCCCAGCTCTCTCTCCCCGTGACTTACCTGTGCTTGTCAGGTTTTGTGTCCCTGTTAACACAGACTGCCCTAGAGGTGTCATGCTTCACTGTTGTGCCCATTTCCCTTTCACACGTTTCTGTATCTCTTCTTCTGCTAAATGTGAAATCGAAGGTTAAGTCTTGTAAGGTCTTGCAAGTCCTGCTCAGGTTCTTTTAACCTCAGTGAGGCTCTCTGCAGCTCTGCTCACATCTATGTAAAGCAGAGATTTCAGAGGGTAAGCTTGTGTCATGGGAACAAATTCTGACTTGTAAACATTGGAGCAAAGTGAATGCTCTTTCTGTGTAGATTTGGACCTCCGAGTTGAATTTTTATTTTTGTATTTCGCACTGTTTCACTTTCTGTGTTCTGCCAGAGCTTATTTTCTTATCTGAAAAGAGCTCACATAGGTAGTCGATGCTTTTTACTTTCAGTATATTTCATGAAAGGTATTTTAATTCTAGTGAAAAGAGGCACAATGACAGAAACTGAATACCCCACTCTTTTAAAATGTAAACAGCAGAACCTCTATGCCATGGAAGTAACGCATATAACTGCTAATTGTTACAGTCACTAAATCTGAAAGTGTGCGCATCCGTTTGTGTTTATAAATATATGGAGGTAGAGCTCAATCCTCCTCCTAGTGAGACTGGAAACAAGCCTCCTGCTGGCTTCAGCAGCAATAACCTCTCCTGGGACAGTAAGAACTTTATGTGCTGAAACTGTCAGAGTGGAAGTTTTGAGGCTTTTTAGGTTAGCATACTTTTTTTTTTTAAATAGGCCTTCAGAAATTTAGTTCAGCTTTGCCTTACATCACATCTGTCTTTCCCTATGCCCTTTATTTTCAGAAGTGTTAAGTGATAAAAATGGCAGACTACATTACAGGATATTTCTTAGGTTGAGATCAGTTTCTAACACAATCAGAGTAATAGCAGTTACCTGTGAGAAAAGAATGCTTTCATGCTTCAGATCAAGTCGTTAAAATAAGTCAGGATTGCTGTCAGGTGTATCTGAAAAGGCTGTATTTCTTCACATGTAAAGGGATTAATTTATACCTGTCACCTCAA
The DNA here is from genome assembly GCA_002631895.1 of Agapornis roseicollis. NCBI lineage: Eukaryota > Metazoa > Chordata > Aves > Psittaciformes > Psittacidae > Agapornis > Agapornis roseicollis. The sequence goes on along the minus strand of NDXB01017645.1, from coordinate 250,493 downwards.
ACTTTGAAAATCAAGATCAAAACTGTAACCACAAAAATATTTCAATAATCTCTTTTTGGAGTCCTTTACAAACATGTTGGAAAATAACCAAGAGTTTAACAGTATTTTAGCTTACTACCATTTATGTGGGTTTTAAATAATTGTTACCCATATGAGATTATTAGGGATTGAATAAAATAGGTCATGTTTTTAAATGTATAAAAATGGTTCTGAGGCTTGCATGTTCTTTCACTTCAAAGGTATCTATTAAAATATCTACGCTGTACTTTCATTAACTACATTAATTTTATACATCTAATACATTTAATGTATTACATTAAATCTCATTAATAGTAAAACTTTTAATTCTTCACTATGAGGGTGCTGAGGCGCTGGCACAGGGTGCCCAGAGAAACTGTGGCTGCCCCATCCCTGTTCAAGGCCAGGTTGCATGGGGCTTGGAGCAACCTGGTCTAGTGGAAGGTGTCCCTGCCTGTGGCAGGGGGTTTTAACTGGTTGAGCTTAAGGTCCTTTCCAACTCAAGCTATTCTATGATTCTATGAAGAATAATGGAACATATGGATGAGTTGAATATATATAGGACCTTTGGTTTGCTTTTCTACCTCTGTAGAAAGGGATGTTGAACTTTTTCATTTCTCAAAGGCTAAGTGCACCAGGAATGTTGTGTGGTGGTGTGCAAATTCGCTCTAAGTGTCTGCCTTTCCCTACCCTTCCCCTAAGTGGCTATCACTGTTCTCTGAATTCCAGATCTACAATGGTTAAACACTGAAGGTCCTATCTCTCTTCACAAAGACCTTTGCGGAAAAGTTGTGGTGTTGGATTTCTTTACTTACTGCTGCATCAATTGCTTGCACCTGCTGCCTGATCTCCACGCGTTAGAGCACCAGTTCTCTGATAAAGGTAAAAGTGCTTTGGCTTGCTTGGAATAGAATTTCCTGGCACTGTTGACAGTGGAGTAGCTGAGTCACTTTGTTGTTACTAAACAGCTGGCAAAAGTTCAGGGGTGCCTAAAAACATCTTCTAATCTTTTAAGTAGCCTAAAAAAGGTGACTGCGTATACTCCCATTACATTTTTAAATGGGGTTAAATAAGGTATCTGTTGTGTCTTTATAATTAAAGAAACAGGATATGTACTGAACCCCCAAATCTGATATCCTCATAAATAAGGCTATTTGCAAAAAGCTACACAAGGATGTAAGATACAGGTTCAAAGTTAATACAAGTATGTAAGCCTCTGCACTTGACTTAAGGACTAACTCTGAGAAGAATATAGATGGCAGAATGGATGCAGTTAAGATCACTTGGAGTTTTTTTCCATTCTAACTGAAATAACAAAATATGTAAACTTGGTTTAGAATGAGGTTTTTTTGCATTGGCATCAAGTTACATATTATTAGTAGTCCTGTGTTCTGGAGAGGGAATTAAGTTTTTGAAAGTCACATCTGAAATGAAATCTGATCTCTCTCCTTGAGTGAATAAAAATATAGGGTAATTACTATTTAGAATGCAGTCTGTTGTCATCATGATGACTTGACAGAGATAAGCTGTGGTCTTACACAGAATGTATCAGCTGCTTGCTTATCTTGGATATTTTAATAGACTGAACAGTGAGATGAACAGTTACTTTCAGACTAAAAATACTGTATTAAATATAACATATATATGCAGTTAAGTTTCTGATCCTCCATTAGTGTTTCTGATTGGTTTTAATTTTGGCAGCATTCATTATTGCTGCCTTCTTTCACTAGAAAAAGAAATTACAATGTCTGTGAAATTTCAAGTTCTTTAAGTAGTTCACTTATGTATTGTAGGATTAAGTAGTGCTTGACAGAAGACTCAGACTAAATTTTCTGCCTTGGAAAGTTTAGCTGTTTGCTTTGGAGAAACTGGAGATCAGGTATAATGTTTCAGATATATGAAACTTTAATAAGGAAAACTCATGGCATTTTTTTGGGAGGGAGGCATTTTTAAGTAGAAGGTGATCAGCAAATTATAAATGGACTGCAGTGGATACAAGCCATGCTGGGAAGAAGGTGTAGATTTCAGAAGATTGTATTGATCATATAATAAAGAATATCATTAAATTACAAATATTTTGTAGCATAGTGTTACTGTATTAGTATAGCTGTCATATCCTTAACCTGGTTTTTAAGAACAAGCTGTTAAATCAGTTTATAACAGAATACTCATTTTAACAACCTGTCCCCACAAGCTTTCTCTTTAAAGTATTTGAGCATTCCTGGTGTAGAAGAGGCTGTAGCACTCTGAACTGAACTGAAGCTCCACTTGGAGACACGTTTTTTTTTTGTTTGACTTGTATTAAACTTCCTGTCACAGGAGTTATTACTTGAGGAAAGTACTTTGCTGATAGGTGATAAATTCTTCTTGCATTTGAGCTATCCTGTGCCTACAGGAACTGGAGTGGGAAAAAAAAGATACTTGGGATGAAGGTGGAGGTAAAAGGAAAGAAGAGCAGGTGTGTGGAACATTAATCTTTAATTTAATCCATTAGGAAACAGAGGATAGTAGTTGGATTCAGGAAGAGATTAAGGTGCTTGAAGGTTAAAATAAAAAGAAAGATGCATTGTTTTTTTTTTCACTATAGATCTCCCTTTTGGTTGTTTTCTGCTCTTTTCATGTTTTGATTCTCAGCAATTCCAGAATTATTTAATCTTCCTTTGCTGTGCTAAGTGTGTAAATTTTAGCATTACAGTAATATGCATAAATACATCAAGGTAATAAGAGTTGTGGGATTTTAAGCAATAGAAAAATACTTCTGCAAATGGTATTATATTAACATGTATCTTCTTCACCAAAGGTAAACATCATTTGCCAGTTACTAGGAGAAAGGAGGGAAGAGTTGTTGGCTTGAGAAACTTGAGAAAGATGGAAGAATAAAACAAAAGTAGAGAGGATATTGGACGTAACAGAACGTATTTTAAGAATGTCTTCAGCCTTATTCTGGAGTTTCATTCTATTTTATTCTGCTCTTTATTTAATGGAAGTCCTTTCACTTTTGGTTGGGTTAGTTCTGAAATCTTAACCAACTTTTTGTGATAATAAAAACCCCTGATTTTGGCTCATCAAAAGATGCTTTCTTTTGGAAGCAGCGAGTCAATGAGATACGTAGTGAAACTGCAGCTTTACTGAACTTCAGATCTGTAAATATGGCATTTATTTACCCATTTCACATACATATTTAACATGCTACAGAAGTGGCACACAATATTAGTCAGAATGAAAACAATCATCTGACAAAGCATTTATCTCATAATGCATTTGGCCTGTTTGAATATTTAAAGGAATGTTGCCTTTGTTTTGCTGCATAACTAAGAAAAAAACTCAATACTGATGTAGTATCTTTTTTTGATCGTACATTGTGTATGTTTATTTCTGATACTCTGATTACTTTGTTTTTCATGCTGTTCAAATACCCTCTTATGTGGAATATGTTGAGATTTCAAGTGCGATTATCAGACATGAGAAGTCTGAACACAAGAAGCTCTATTTTTAGGGTGATCCTAAACCATCTTATATATGTATATGTGTCATTGTACATATGCCCATAGTTCTGTTGTCTGGAACTTCAGAAGATTGCTTCAAAATGAAGACTGCTTTCCATAGGATTAAATGTCACCTAGCATCTTTATCAGATATGTTCTCGCTGCTATCTTCAGTGGTGCTATTTCTGTTTTTCAAGTGGCATTCAGGAAGTTATTTTAAACTCCAGTGCATATTCAGTTCATGTTATCAGCAGTCCAGAAATGACTTCTATAAGAGGGAGTACTTTTTAATATTCAGAAATAGCTTGGCCTAAATCCAGTGTTGTGCTCTGTTATAATCCTTTGAATAAAGTGTTTTAAATGGTGTGCATATTCTTACATCTCAGCATAGCATCCATCAGGTTTTAGAAGAGCTTTCTTCAGTAGAGGATGTTATAACTTGTTTGTCCTGTTCAGGTGTTCAGTATAGAATTGCCTTTCTAGTTTTAATGGTATTGTTGAAGGACAAATAAAGGTACTGCTGCTGATCCTGTTACAGTTAAAATATTTGACTTGCTCTTTGGAGTTCATGATACTACAACTTCATCTATCTGATACTGCAACATGCTGTGCGTATAGGATTGATAAAGACTATATAGTGGTCTTATAATTCTATATCTGTGAAATTCTTATATTCAGTTAAGTCTTCTATTGTGCAGCGCTTTATCCTTTTCTGTTGTCACATTGAAGATTATGTTCTTCTGAATTAACACTGGTTTATGGTTGGGGAGAAGAGCTAAAAGAGAAAAATAATTTTCCATTTCTTTGTAACTGAATAAAAAGCCAACTTGAGTTTAAAATAGGTTTTCTGGAAGGAAACAAACTCATCTGAGCTTAAATAATACAACTGTTTAAGACCTGTAATAATTGTCAGTCTTACATTTCTGACACAAAAGCAGAGCTGAGGGTAGAACAAAGATGTCCAGCTAGCCAGATTGCACCTTTACTTTAAAGGTAGGAGAAAAGCATAAAAGTAAGTACTACATTCTGTTCCAAACCATGTCCTTGGATGCAGTTATTTGCAATTGTAACTTTTTAGGCCCTGATTCTGGCACTCTCTAATCACAGGACTGGTTTCACTATTCTTGCAGTGGCAAACTCCACTGACTTTTAACTGCAGAGCTTTTTGAGGACTGTTTTACAAAAGCATTTTATTTTGACATATTTGCTTGAAGTTTTCTAAACAGTGAAGTCCTTTAATGGATTAGGTGGTAAATGCCAAATAACAGTAGTGATCCGATACGTAAATTTCCAGTTTAGAATGACTCGTGTGACACATAATTGTTGATGCCAAATGGAGTAAAATGTATTAGATAGGTGAGGTATTGCAGAAAAAAAAGCACACTTATGATGGATTAAAAATTAAAATGCTACAATGCTAAATAAATAAAATTATTTGATAAGGAGAAAGTTGAATTATGTATGGCTTTCCTTCTGAGAGCACCAATTACTAGATTTTGGTAACTCCAGTTGCAACTGGAAGAATTAAGAGATGAAAACTGGGAAGGAGGAGTAATGTGCTGGGAACTGTATGAAGCTAGAAGATGGGAAATAAACGTGTTAGCAAGGTGATTGCAAATATTCAGGTTGTGTTCTGCTTAGACTATTTTCCTATTGTAAGAAATGGTTATATTTGAATGAGAAAAAAATTGCCTTCTAAAAATTCAGGTAACTGAAACTTACTCCGAAGTCTTCTTAAAACGTTTCTGAATAAACATTCATTTTAAAACTAGTCTTTTCGTGATGAGTATCCTTTCAGGAAGGCTGTTTCTGTTGGCTGCTGTTCAGGATAAATATAACAATATCAGAGTAAGCACAAAGTGACAGAACTTGCTTACTTAGAGATGCTCATTGCATATCTGCCTTTATCCTTTATAATTGAATTGTATCCTGCTTATCTAAATGTAATAGCTGTTCAGCCAAACCTATTTTGTCTGTTGTAGCACAATACAACATTTTCAATTGCAGTGAGTATGTGTATGAACACAAATTAGTCTGATTTAAGAACCTTATGAAGTTCTTCAAGGTTCTACACTCATATTTCAGAGTATAAGCATCACCAGAATTGGATTAGATTGGATAATGGCTGTTCCTCCTCCATGCCACTTTGTATGGACTACAAGTCTTTGCTTTCTGGAATTACTTGTATTACTGAAAAATGCTGTACTGTAAGGAATCCACATATAGACATTTCTGCTCTGTGTGTGTGTGATGTGTGAAGAAAGAAAACATCACAGATACTTGAATGGTACTGATAAAAGTGTTTACAAATGCGAAATGGTGTTACAGACTGTATAATTTCTTATACTGTGGTAAAATATAACTGAAGTTGGGTATCAACTCTAAGGGCATTTTCCCTTCCCATTTAATTTCACTCCTCCCCTCCAAATAACAAAAAAATATCACATGAAAATTTGAAACTTTTACTTGCACAAAGAAATAGAAAGATGCCAATTGTTATTTGTGGTTACAAAATGCTTGCACTTTCCAGAAACATGAGTAAACTTTGGATAAGTAGTAAGGTTAATGTCTAAGCATTTCCACCAGATTGACAGTTCTGGTTTAAAATTATTGTATTGCAGCTTTCTGCAACTTCATGGTTACTATTGTTACCTTCTTTACTTAGAAGGTAAATTCTTAGTTCAGGTAGAATTGACAAGTGTCCTCAACATAAAAAGGACATGGAGCTGTTGGAACAAGTCCAAAGGAGGCCACGAGGATGATCAGGGGACTGGAGCATCTCCCATATGAAGACAGGCTGAGAAAGTTTGGACTGTTCAGCCTGGAGAAGAGAAGGCTGCGTGGAGACCTCCTAGCAGCCTTCCAGTATCTGAAGGGGGCCTATAGGGATGCTGCGGAGGGACTCTTCATTAGAAACTGTAGTGACAGGACAAGGGGTAACGGGTTCAAACTTAAACAGGAGAGGTTTGGATTGGATATAAGGAAGAAATTCTTTGCTGTTAGGGTGGTGAGGCACTGGAATGGGTTGGCCAGGGAGGTTGTGGTGCTCCATCCCTGGCAGTGTTTAAGGCTGGGTTGGACAAAGCCTTGCATGGCATGGTTTAGTGTGGGGTGTCCCTGCCCATGGCAGGGGGGTTGGAACTAGGTGATCTTAAGGTCCTTTCCAACCCTAGCTATTCTATGATTCTATGACTGTAACTATGCTTACAGCTAGTAGTATTCTTCAAGTACAAAGTGAGACAAAGTATGGTATTGATGTCATATGCACAGTGTACTTCATTTGGTGGAGATTATGCTAGTAAAACATAATTTAAAGCCCTGAAAAAGGTTGTAGTGGGTTTTGGTTTTGTTTATTTTTGCTCTTTTTTAGCTCCTAGAAAGTACTGAAAAGTGGAAAAGTGTCTTTTGACTGGAGAAAGGCTCTTAATTCTTTTTCTGTTGGGTAGGAAGGGGGAGTGGAAGATTTGGGGCTGCTTACATTATTGTTTACGGTGGGGTGGAAGTAGATTTATTTCTCATCACAAGGGAAAAGCAGCTCAAGTCTGAGCTGTAGTTTTTTATTTCTATGTTCAAATTTCATAAAACTAGGAAAATAAGCAAAGGATTCCTTATATGTATGCAGTGTATAGAAGCAGACTTATGTTACTTCATGCTTATGTATGATTTCAAATGCAGTTATTCCTGATATCACAAAATCTAGACTCTTCATTGTATTTATTAACCACATACAGAAGTAAGTTAAACATGTTAAGGGGAGGTGCAAAAGTCAATGATTTAATCCTCTTTTTACTCCTTTTTTAATTGTATTTTAAGGGAAAAGATTCAAGCCTTTCAGGTTTCTGCCAAGTGCTATTTGTCATTTTGTCATAGCTGTCAATGCTGCTATTTGAAATAGAGAATACTTTATTGATTTCAGAAGCCTATACATTTTTGTTACTGTTTGAGTTAGATACACCAAGGTAACTCTGGGCTTCAGAGTTCAGTGTTACATTTGTGATTCCTAGTTAACTGTGGAAAAGAATTCATTTTCTAAAACACCGTAGTTGTGTATAGGCATTGAAAGGCAAAGAGATGTCATAAACATCTGAAGAAAACCAAAGTATCAGTTAACTGCTGCAACTTACCCATAATTATTTTGAAAGTATTTTCTACCTTAGTAAGCAGAGGTTCAGGAACTAAGAACAATTTCTGCCATTACATGTCAACCAGCTGGGGAAGTAATGGTCCTAAAGTTCAGTCATTTTACTGAAATGTTATTTCTGAGTTTTCAGTATTTTGTCTACACAGCTATTTATAGTCCTAGTGAGATGCAATTGCTTTTTGTTTGTTCAAACCCTTTTATTCTGGGAAGCAATCAGTCACATTGTGAGATAACTGTGCTTCAGTTTTACTTTTTTTTCAACTACAAATATGTTTCAGTGCACGACTTTATTTTTCCTTTCAGATGGTCTTATTATTGTTGGAGTCCATTCGGCAAAATTCCCAAATGAAAAAGTTCTGGATAACATTAAGAGTGCCATTCTGAGGTATAATATTGTTCACCCTGTAGTAAATGATCCAGATGCAACACTGTGGCATGAACTTGAAGTGTCCTGCTGGCCAACTCTGGTTATTCTGGGGCCTCGTGGAAATATGCTCTTTTCACTTGTTGGAGAGGGACACAGAGAGAAGTTGTTTTTATTTACTTCTATAACACTGAAATTCTACAAGGAAAGAGGACAAATCAAAGATAACAAGATTGGAATAAAGCTATATAGAGACTCACTCCCACCTTCTCCCCTGCTGTTTCCTGGCAAAGTGACCGTGGATCATTCAGGAGAAAGGCTGGTCATAGCAGATACTGGACATCATAGGATATTGGTTACTCAAAAAAATGGACAAATTCTACACACTATTGGAGGTAAGGGTATGTAAGTTTGTCACAGTAATTTTAGTTTAGGAGTAGAGGATGTTTGCTGAGCCTACTAGTATAATTACATATATGTATAATATGAATTACAAAACCTACATTTTGTATTCTTATGAAAGTGTTGCAGATGGGTTTAGATTGAAGTGACATACATCCACAACCAGCAGCAAGGTAGGGAAAAGGAAAAAGTAATGTGTCCCTTTCCAATAGAGGACATGAATGCTCAGTTGTAGTGGTGGTGGTGTGTGGAGAAGCTTTTGGTATGTGTTTTTAGCTTGGTTGTTGAGTTTTTTAAATGGAGAGCATTCCTATATAGGATTTTGGAGGAAGGGAGAATTACTAAGGACAGTGGCATTGCACTAATACATAGGCACCTGAAAATGAAGTTGATGTAGTGTATGTGAAAAGATCTGTGTTGTCACCAAAACTGAGGTCATACAAACTAGTATGAAAATAGTGGAAGTATTTAGATTTAGCTACATTTGTTACCAAGTTTGTATTGGTAACATTTCAGCTTTAAAAACTTAATCTCTTTAACTGATTTTGTAATATTACTATCTACTTTACAGTGCAAATCAAGAACATTTGTACATGCTTCATATGCTTTACTCTTTCAGAAATGAAAAATTCAGATTTGTGCCTTTGTAGAATCTATTACAGTGGTAGAAGTTACATCTTAATGCACCAAGTACATAGCTGTCAGGACAGTCCATTTATGAACACCCGTAACAGCCAAATGTTGGAAGTGGTTGAATCCCCAGATAATTGACAACAGTGATTCATTTATGTCTCAGAATCAGGATCAGATAGGTCCTAAATTACTGTGTCTGGTATTGACTAATGCCTGTTCTGTGGCAGCATCCTAAAAACCTCATAAAAATAACCAGTGGCGCTGCTACTTAAAGAAAGGAATAAAATCTCTTGCTGTTTGAAGTAACAGTGTATTGGATAAGCAGAGGAGTTACACAAGTTAACCTGATTAAGACGTTAGTCTTAATTTCCTTCTCCTATGGGAAGTACCAACAGGATTTCTTCTGACAAAAGTGAGAGAATTTGGTTTCTGTTTGATACGTGAGATAAAGTTTCCAGCAACAAGCTACCCTTTAGTGTTCTGGGATAGTCATTAAATAGCAATTCAGAGGCAAGTATCCTAACCTCTGAAACCCTGCTTCATGTGGCTCTCTGTAATTTTCCCTTCCTTGGGGGTGTTCACCCTGCCACCTAGAAGGGGAACTACTGGAATCTGACAGACCAGTACCTCAGTCCTTTGTGTCTGTTAAGGTCTAAATTACCTTCTGACAGTAGGTTGTGAAAGTTTGTGTATCTCAGTGACTCAGTTAAATGATTCAGTGGGCAGAAAATAGTGTAATGAAGTTGATAATACAGTAACAAATGTGGGCAAGCACAAAGGTTGAAATTATTGTATTTGCATCATAAATCATGATGCACACGTAATTCAATACCTAAATGTCTTTTGCTGAGACATACTGCTAATGCACTTTAAGTGTTACTCCTGCTGATAATACAGTGCTTACCTTCATACTGCTATATTCAGGTCAGGGGCCTTTCTGTTTCTTGATGGTTCTGTGCAGAGCGCTCACTCCATCATTCTTACTATTCTTTTATGTAATATGTTCCATGGTATCTTTTTCCTAATTGTTGCTAATGAGAAAATGCTGCTAATCAAATATTAGTTTCATTTGTGATAACACCGAAATCTTAACCACTGAAAGTGAGTTGAGTTTGGGAAATTAAAGTTTTCCCTGCTGTCTTGATTTGATGTAGTTGGAATAAAAAAAGATGTAGTTCTTCTATTTCTGTCTTGTGTTGTTGATTATGCTCTAGTGCAAGAGAAGAGGAATAATTTAAACCCCTCTTAAGACTTCTCTTTTGATTCCTTCAGTCTGCTGGTCATGCTGTTTTGATGCAGCCCAGGATACAGTTGCTTTCTGGGCTTCAAGTGCACACTGCAGCCTTCTCATGTCCATTTTCTCATCAACCAACACCCTAAGTCCTTCTCCGCAGGGCTGCTCTGAATCTCTTCTCCACCCAACCTGTAGCTGTGCCTGGGATTGCAACGACCCAGGTGTAGGACCTTGCATTTGGCTTGGTTAAACTTCATGAAGTTGGCATCAGCCCACTTCACAAGGTCCCTCTGGATGGCATTCCTTCCCTCCAGCAGATCCACCCAACCACACAGCTTGGTGTCATCGGCAAACTTTCTGAGGGCGCACTCAATCCCACTGTCCATGTCAGTGACAAAGATGTTGAACAAGATTGGTCCCAACCCCAATCCCTGAGGGACACCACTTGTCACTGGCCTCCAGGCTGACACTAAGCCATTGACCACAACTCTTTGCGTGCAGCCATCCAGCCAGTTCTTTATCCACTGAGTGCTCCCCCTATCAAATTGATGTCTCTCCAATTTATAGACAAGGATGTCGTGTGGGACAGTGTTGAACATTTTGCACAAGTCCAGGTAGATGACGTCAACTGCTCTACCCCTGTCCATCAGTTCCATAGCCCCATCATAGAAGGCCACCAGATTGGTCAGGCAGGATTTCCCCTTAGTGAAGCCATGCTGGCTGCCACCAAGCACCTCGTTGTTTTTCATGTGCCTTAGCATACCTTCCAGGAGAATCAGCTCCAAGATTTTGCCAGGCACAGAGGTGAGACTGACTGGTCTGTAATTCCCCGGGTCATCCATTTTCCCCTTCTTGAAAATGGGGGTTATATTTCCCCTTTTCCAGTCTTCGGGAACTTCACCTGACTGCCATGATTTTTCAAATATGATGGACAGTGGCTTAGCAACTTCACTCACCAGCTCCTTCAGGACCCGCAGATGGAATTCATCAGGTCCCATGGACTTGTGCACGTTCAGGTTCCTAAGATTATCTCAAACCTGATCCTCTCCTGCAGTGGGTGGGTAATATGAACTGTACGAGGTGCTGTGAAAGCACCTCTTAGAATGTGTAATTTTTTCACCAGTTTAAATGTATGAATTTTGGGTTTGGTTCATTGGTTGGTTGGTTTTGTTTTTTCTAAAATTACATTTGAGTTTGCTTTGTTTCATTTATAGGTCCAAACAGTGGAAGAAGAGATGGAAGATTTTCAGAGGCAACTTTCAACTCTCCACAAGGGATTGCTATAAAAAAAGACGTTATTTATGTAGCTGATACAGAAAATCACCTCATTAGAAAGGTAAATTTTCTGCAAGTAAATTCAAAATTTAACCTCTCATCCCTTATTCTACTAACAGAGGTGAATATTTACACTAAATTACTTACTCTGATTATTTACTCTGTGAATTCCCTCAACATTGGGAAGGAAATTCAGCACAGTATCTTATAAATAAATGTTGTTGTGCAGTTTGTTGTTTAAAGGCTCCATATACTTCCGTGCTTCCTTTCAAATGAAGATGATATACGTTACTTGCTGCAGCATATTTGATTTTGTTTTTCCTAGTGACTCTTACTTTCCTGTTATGAGAAACATCTATTCTTAGTACTACAACAAAATAGTTTTTATTTCACTTCCAGTAGTACCTGATTGTTATCTAAAGTTATTGTACTACTGTGCTTCACTGAGTATCTAAACTTCAGCTAGCTGTTTGGGTCTCTAAACTACATACAGGTAACTGCTGTAATACCAGAATTGTCTGCATGTAGAATTTGTTTTTGTTAAACACTTATTTTAGCTTGGTTTAGGATGTAGGAATGATACTTTCTATATATAGTCACTGGATCTTACATTTGGTTAAGTCAAGTTTAGAATAATAAGAAGTTAAATTTGTTGAAGCAATGTAATATTACCTTATTATTTAAAGTTTTTTATGAGTCTCAGAAGATCTTCTACTCGGATCCTCACTAATACGTCTGATTAATGATCAGAGGAGGTACATCCTTACTCTGTTTGAAGTGCCTTTGTACTGTTAAGTGGGCTCATTGTGTGTTTCACTTTCAAAGCACTTGTCCATGAGCTCCCTGCACAGTATTCATTGGAGCTGGCTACCAGGTTTTACTCTGAAAATGAGCAAGGCTCTCAGTTGCTAGAGAAACATTGTGTATTAAAAATGAGCAGTTTGCTCCAGGGTCCTCATTTTACAGACTCTCAGCACTGTAGCGTGGTGACCACAGGATATGAAGTGTTGCAGGTAGCAAAGACAGCACAGGAACATCTGAAGATCAGTATCACACCGTATCAGCATTTTTGGTGATAGTTAGCTTTTCCTTTTCATCTAAATGTGCAATGAGGGTATCCAGGACTTAATAGAATAAACAGCCATGCATTCAAATGCTTGTGCGAGCCATGGGCCTTGCAAAAAGTGCATTTACTGCTACGAAAGTTAGAAGATTCTATGTGTGAAAGACTGTTTTTACATGATCATCATGATAAATGCACAGCAGTATTGGAAATCACTTTGAAAATAAGCAAAAGGGAAAGAAAAATAAATGGATTTAAGCTGCAGAAATGAAATCTTTTTTTTTTTTTTTTTTT
>NDXB01017645.1:107096-228436 GCA_002631895.1 Agapornis roseicollis | reverse complement strand
GGTATTTTGGTGTGTTTTAATGTGTGGGGGGGAAAGGGGGGGGGGGGGGAGGGAAATACCTATGAGATGCTTTTAAAGTTCACGTGAATGCAGTTTCTGTGAGCAACTTGAAGGTATTTTTCTTTTGAGTGGCTAATAGTTATTCCAATACCTGATACCTTTATTCAGAAATGAATGTATCTTGTCTCTGACTAGACCAGACAATTGTATACAATGTGTGTAGGCTAATACAGTATCTACACTTAGAAAGATAAGTGTCCGCATTTTAATGTGGTTTTTAAATGTCAACTTTCTATTCCTTTTCAGAAGAGGCTAAGATAAGTAAATTTCTTTGGGGTTTCTTGGGTTTTAATACTCTTCCACAATTTGTCTTCATGTATTCCTCCTTACACTGTAATGTGCTATATTTAAAGCTATAGAGCACTTACACGTTCTTCACTTTCCGTTTGTATCATTTTATTTGTGAAGTGTTATCTAGGCAAGCTTCATGTAATTTCCAGAGTTGGATTGGTGAATAGTAGTTTTATACTTTCAGTTGAAAAAAATAGCTGCTTGAAGCATAGTTGAACACTTCTTGATAAACGGTCGCTGTTGCACAGATCTGTGCCTTGTATTTGTGGTAATACACGCACATGTGCATAGGGAGAATAACTTGGAAACTGGATGGGGAAATGGAAGGGGAAATGAGTAATTGCCCACATCACATCTAATGTTTGAATACACAGCAGCAGTTGTGCTCCAAAGTGTAAGCCTAGATGATGCAGAAGCATCAGTTACCCTTATCTTAAAAACGTTATGTACTCTGTATGTAATGTACTGCCACAGTTATTTCCCTCCAAACCTGTAAACAACTCCCAGTAGCTTCTTGGAATATCTAATTTTCTCACTAGCATAGTAAAAAAAACCCAAAACATATATCCCTCACTGCCCAAACTGTGCTTAGCAAAGATGAGTAAGTATTTGTTGGCTGGTATAAATCCAAAAATCATAGGTGAAACATGCACTCAATAGCAAAATGTTGCAAAGAGCAAAGCCCATTTGAAGTATTGTCCTTAGGTAGGGTTATTAAAAATACTATTTTTATATCCTGGAAAGACAGCAGAAATAAAATAGAATTTTTGATAAATGAAAGACATTTTCTCTCCTTCTCTTGCTCTGTTTTTTCGGTTGAGGGTGCTTTTTTCTTTCCCATGGGAAAAGGTGAGCTGGATTAGAGGCATTAGCAGGATTGATTTGTTGATTTCTTTATTTTACAAAGCATTCCTAAAGTGTTCATTGGGGTTTTTTCCTCCATTTTTACACATCCATTTTAAAGTTTCAGGGACCCAGGAAGATGATGTTTTATGGATAGCAATGGCAGGCACTCACCAGATATGGGCACTGATGCTGGAAGATGGAAAACTACCAAAAGGAAGGTAAGCAACTAATAAGAGACATGTGAAGTTGCTGTTTGTCTTGATAAACAGCTTTCAAATCCCAGAGAGATAATCAAATTAAAAGTAATTTTTCTTGACTGTGTGTAGCTTGAAGCTTGCTGCTTCTGTTTAGGCTTAAAAGTTGTGTGGCCTTTAAAGTCTGCCTGTTTTTTCCCACATCCACTAGATGGAATTAAAGATGCTTCTTTTGCTATAAAACTATGACTTAGTAGAATACATTCATATAATTGAATGATACTTTTCATTGCATTTGCTGAATTATCTAGTGAGGAATGATATACTGAGATGAAATACAAGTTAGCAGAAAGGCATTGAATAATTCCCTGTGCTGCAGTAAAGTTGGTTTCATAACTCAAAAGTGCTTGTCCTGTAGCTTTTGTTTATGCATAACGTCTGAAGTAGTTCAGACTCATTCCTGATCTTGGATACTGTTTTCCTCTAGTGATTTAAAGAAAGGCATCTGCCTTCGATTTGCTGGAAGCGGGAATGAGGAGAACAGAAACAACGCATACCCACATAAGGCAGGCTTTGCACAGCCTTCTGGTCTCTCTCTGGCTTCTGAGGAACCATGGAACTGCCTTTTTGTAGCAGACAGCGAGAGCAGCACTGTGCGAACCATCTCCCTGAAAGATGGAGCAGTGAAGCACCTTGTAGGAGGAGAGAGAGATCCATTGGTAATCACTTCAAACTTCCCTACACTGCCCTACTAATATTCCTCAAGCCTGACCTGGAGGAGCCACTTTTGGGGTGAGAGGGTAAATCAGTTTCCATGGCCATCAATTTCTTAACTTCACTGCTTGGAATGCAAATGTGTGCCAGTTGTGACACTCAGGTTGTAGTGTAGATTGATGCTCCTCAGATAACAAATTACTTTGCTTGTTTTTAAATAGCCAACTCAATTCAGCATTATGTGGTCACTAAAGCCAACTGCATTCATACTGCAAATTTAAATGTGAGAGGTTCCATTTTCATGGTTAGCATCCACATTTCCCAGTTTTCAGTATCCTTGTTGTGAAGTTGTCTTGATTATATTTTTTTAAGTCAGTGAATCACCATTTAATTACAATCATTTAAATTCATGTCAGCATTGAATAAGCAAATGTATTAATTTAATAAAATAACACTCTTCTAGAATTTGTTTGCCTTTGGTGATGTGGATGGAGCAGGCATAAATGCAAAACTGCAGCATCCTTTAGGAGTAACATGGGACAAGAAAAGAAAACTGCTGTATGTGGCAGATTCCTACAATCATAAGGTAAGTGTATAGGAGATTGTGTTTCTAACAGTACGAAGGATTGTTTTAGGAACATACAAAGACTGTGCTTGGTTCCATTAAGCTGAGGAAACAAGTCATAGAATCATGGAATGGTTTGGGTTGGAAAGGACCTTAAGATCATTTAGTTCCAACCCCCTGCCATAGGCAGAAATGCCTCATACAATGTGAGTACGAGTTCATTTGGGAGTTCCTTCACTTCTGGGTTCCTCTCTTTACCATCATTTTGCTGTCACATGCTTTTGTATTGATATGATGGTCTCTTGAGGAAGGTGAATTTCAAGTTACAGTTTGGACTGAAGACCCTTTACATACCTCCTCCTGAAGATGCTGACCTAGAGGAAAAGAACTAGAAGTGCTTAGTCAGGAATACTGGAGGTTTGGTAAAGCCAGGAGAACAAGAAGACTTGCTTTTCCCTTAAAAAAGCTATCCAAGTTTTGAGAAGATGTATTGTGGGTTGCCTGCATTGTACTCTGAGATAATTGAGGTTGTTTTGCATGATTGTTCTTATGCTTTCATGCTTAGAAGGTTGTGTCCTTAAACCACCCTTAAAACATGACAGGTTGTTAACTGTATATTCATTAAATGCATTAAAAGAAAAGTGATTTGTCTGAATTTGAAGAATAAAGTATGTAACACTAAGTGCTTATTGAAGATGACATGGCAAATGAATTTTTGTTTCAGGGATTGTATAAAGCATTATTAACTTTTTTGCTATTGTTTTAAGGAAAAAAAATCACCTATTTTTAGGGGTTAAAAATAGCATGCCAGTTTTGTTGTGCTCTTACTCTTGTGGAAATGATTCCAGAAAGGCAATACACATTGGTAAAACAAGCCATTCAGGATACTTTTATAGCAGAGCATTATTTCCTTTCGGTATTGTGAAAGGGAGCACTCAATGAAGACCAAAGGAAGAAGTAGAGTCCAGCAGGGAATGGGGAAAGGGAAGATGATGGGACACGTTTATCAGTGTGATAACTTAGCTTCTAGGACACGCTGTTGGTAGCTAAGGTACTGCAAGTTAATGCTGGCTTCTGAAAATGTGGGGCATGAGATAATGCAAACTAAATCCTGGTGGGTTTTTTTCAGAGAAGTTTTTTTTGCTGCTGCTTTTATCCTAGATTAAGGTTGTAGATCCCAAGATGAAGAACTGTGCTACTCTGGCGGGCACGGGAGAAGCAAGCAACGTCATTGGTTCCAGCTTTACACAGTCAACATTTAATGAACCAGGAGGTTTGTGTGTTGAAGCAAATGGCCGCTTGATGTATGTTGCAGACACAAATAATCATCAGATTAAAGTGCTGGATTTGGAAACAAGAATTCTTTCCATGGCAAGTAATACTTGTTTGACAGTCTGATAGTGTTTCCTGATACAAATTGCTATTGCAGGCTTTAGCAAGTAGTATAAAAATCATATACAGTAGCTATATTCACAGAATGTTTTTTGATGAGCTTACAACTAAAGATTGCCTGTTGTTAAGATAGCACCGTTGTTGAAAGCTTAGTCTTTGGAAAGACATTTTTTGCATGAAAACAGAAAATGATCCTCTAGAAAAGAGCAGTGCAGAAATGTGAGTTATTAAAAAATACAGCCCAGTTTTTCAGTATGAGAAGGTTTTCAGGAGCACTTTGTAACAAGTGGAGTTTGAAATCAATTACTAAGTTCTGTAATTAAGCTGAAGGGGATGATTTTGGGGGGTCAGTGACTTGAAGTGGGATACATAGCCGGCTTCCAAGTTGTCAAATCAAACCACTGTCATAATTGAGCAGTGCTGTATTTGCGTACAAACATGAAGGCAAAACAAATTCGTGCTCCTGTTCATCTTAAAATGGCACTGTGTCTTGATGTTTTCATGTAAGTGTATATCTGTATGCGACATAAGGGTTCAACTGTCATCCTGTGTGTTTCTTGCATTAATAACACAGATCTTAATGTGTGTTGAAATTGTCCTATCATATAATGTGTTGATGGCTTTTTGGGGAAACTATCCCTTACTGTGCAATCTGCATGACAAAAATCTTGGGTTTTATTACTGAAGCATGCAGTTTATCACCAGATTTGAAGAAAATGCCTATAAATTTTATTTAAAGTAAAAATGCAATTCAACTGTTAAAATTTTAAATTAAAAGATGCTCTACAGTAGTTATGGATTTAATACTAAGTTTTCAATATTAGGGGTTTTTTGTGGATTTAATACTAGTTTTTAATTTTGTGGATTTAATACTAAGTTTTTAATACTAGTTTTCAAAAAGCATTTTGTCCTTGTCTTTGTCCATACAGGATTGTTGCAGTCAGAATGTTTTAGTCCATTAGCCATAGTATCATGTGTTAGTTTTCCTAGTCCATGTCAGCTTCAAAACTGATTGCATTGTGAAAACCTCTTTGCTTTCAGTACAAATAAATGCTTCATTTGATTTCCACTGATAGTTGCCTATCCTGAATGTAGAAGCAGACGATGTTCCAGATAACCTGCCTGTGCAAAGGAAGAGAATGACGAGCCTTCCAAAGCTGCCTAAATCTGCACCAAATGTTCAACTTCCTTCACTAACAGTAGCTCCTGGCCAGACAATTCAGTTTTTATTAAAGTTGACTCTTCCTCCAGATTCAAAACTGAATGAAGAAGCACCCAGCTCCTGGTTTATCACGGCAGAAGGTAAAGTGCCTCTGTTCTTTTATTAGTTGAACAGAAGTAGGTGTGACACATGGAATGGGTTGCCCAGGGAGGTTGTGAATGCTCCATCCCTGGCAGTGTTCAAGGCCAGGTTGGACGAAGCCTTGCATGGCATGGTTTAGTGAGAAGTGTCCCTGCCTATGGCAGGGGGGTTGGAACTGAATGATCTTAAGGTTCTTTCCAACCCTAGCTATTCTATGATTCTATGTGCCTGCAATACAGGGATCTCAGCCTGATGAATCTGAATGTCCCTCCCAGTCCTGTGTTCCTGTTTGACCTTGTGATGCAGTACATGTTATTTAGAGTTGATACATTTAACAGCTGGAGTGTGAAGATTAAAAAAACCCAAAACACCTGATAAAATGTCTTTTGCTTGAATTAATACCTGCTGCATTATCTTTATTTGCTTTTACTTTCTTGGAATAAGCTGCCAGTGAGGGCTTGCCCTCTCCACTTTGTCTCTATGAACAGCTTATCCCAGTCCTACTGCCTGTTTCAGAAAGCTCACCTTGAGACTGTAGCATACTCCTGAAAGTGTTTCCTTTTTTGTACTTTTGTCTCTTCCAAAAAAGCATTTGAGGTACATTTTTCTAACCACTTTAAACCTACTTTGTTATAATTGATATGTTCATATTTAAAAGCAGTCAACAAATGTACAGGCACTACAATTTGTTTATATGACTTATGATTTAAAGTATTTTCTCGTCTCAGTTTGTGCTTTTGGAGTACAAATAGTCTATTTCCAGGAGAGTCGGCACACTTTTTGGCCTAGAGAATCTCCAAATATTGCTGAAGCAGAGATAGATGTGATTTGCTTCAAGTGCTAGTAAAATTGGCGAATATAAGCAACCTAACCTCAACAAGTCATTTCAAGCTCATAAATCCTAGAGCCAACTTCTAGGTATTTTCTGAAAAATGCCAAAAAGAGCACTTCATCCATCTCACTCACAGTAAAATACAGAGCACAATGCAAGGAGCTAGGTACATTTGTTGTGCAGTTCATTTTTCAGCTCACATACTCTTACATATTTAAATATATGTGAAACTCAAAGTCTGTTGTAACAGCCTGAACACTGCTAAATTGCAACAACCCACTCATAAAACTAACACTTCTGTTTGGAAATGCCATCATTTACCTGCAGTTTTATGCACCTCTGGCAGATATTTTGCCTGCAGTATTTGATACAAATGTATAGAAACATGTTAATTTAAGGAGTTTTGCTTGCATATCTCAGAATATATTTTAATATCTGCTGAAGACATATAGGAGAAATTATAGATCCAGTGCCTTTAAGTAAGATCTACTAGATGATCTTAAGGTCCTTTGTAACCCTAACTTTTCTGTGATTCTACTATATGTATACTTATAGTTCTGAAGCAGAGCTATCTATCTCTCCATCCTTAAATGACTGCTAGAAGCATTTGTAAATTACTTTCCTATTATTATCCACAGCTGGAAAAATCAGAAGGAAAATTTCTCCTAATGTTGTGTATGGGAAGTCCATAAAATCATAGAGTAGTTAGAGTTGGAAAGGACCTTAAAATCATCTAGTTCCAACCCCCCTGCCATGGGCAGGGACACCCCACACTAAACCATGCCACCCAAGCTTCGTCCAACCCTAAACACTGCNGCTATCTATCTCTCCATCCTTAAATGACTGCTAGAAGCATTTGTAAATTACTTTCCTATTATTATCCACAGCTGGAAAAATCAGAAGGAAAATTTCTCCTAATGTTGTGTATGGGAAGTCCATAAAATCATAGAGTAGTTAGAGTTGGAAAGGACCTTAAAATCATCTAGTTCCAACCCCCCTGCCATGGGCAGGGACACCCCACACTAAACCATGCCACCCAAGCTTCGTCCAACCCAGCCTTAAACACTGCCAGGGATGGAGCACTCACAACTTCCTTGGGCAACCCATTCCAGTGCCTCACCATCCTAACAGGAAAGAATTTCTTCCTTATATCCAATCTAAACCTCCCCTGTTTAAGTTTGAACCCATTACCCCTTGTCAAGTCACTACAGTCCCTAATGAAGAGTCCCTCCCAGCATTCCTATAGGCCCCCTTCAGATACTGGAAGGCTGCTATGAGGTCTCCACGCAGCCTTCTCTTCTCCAGGCTGAACAGTTCCAACTTTCTCAGCCGGTCTTGTTGTATTATAGGTAAAATTAGTATGTTCTGTAGGTTTCAGACATGGTGTTAAATATCTTAATCATAAAACGTCTTGTTCTTTTACAGATAATACCTGGTTGCTTCAAGGACAGCTTCTGTCTGGGGAAATAAAGGATGTTTCCTGTCAAACTGTCATTCACTTTCAGTTACCAGGGAGCTGTCTATCAGCTGAAGCTATCCTGGCTATCAAAGTGTGCCTCTACTATTGCAGCAAAGGTAGCAGTGCCTGTATGATGAAAGGAATCTCATTCAATCAGCCTTTACATATAGCTAGTACAAACCAAGGCAGCTTGACTCAAGTTGAACTGATACACATGTTTTTAAGTAACTAACCTGAAGCCAGCTAATTTCATACTTTATTTTAGTATCCACCATTTCTATAGGAGAAAATGCAAATAGGTAACCTTTCTCTATTTTCCATTTTCTTGGAACTTACGACAAAGCTAAGAAATAATAAACTTGATAAAATGAATTAAGAGTTCCCTACAGCTTAACATGAAAATTAATCATCACAACCTCACTTCTTTTCATTACAGTAGCAGCAATAAAATTGTAATACTCTATGCTCTGCTGCCAATTGTGAATATGTTGGATATATGCCATTCTAAGCAATGAGCAACAATTGCTAGAGTCCCTTAGAAAGACCTGGTGTTACTTTGTGATGTTACTGTAAGAAACTCTTTGCACTGTATATACTGTTAGAAGAGCTAGACCATTTTGTACTAACAAGTTACAAATTCCATTTGTGCCCTTATTAAATTTTAATAGAATGTCAAAATGAATAGTTTTTCTCCAGGCTGTAAAAGGAGTACCTTGCTTATTTTTCTGTAATGGAATTGATGACACATCTATTTTGAAAATACATCATAATCTTAATTGTGGTTCTAATCTTATGCAAACTGAGTGTTTTGCTTAACTGCATACGACCGCCTTATGTGAAGAGCATAGTTTCATGGAAGAATTTCTGCGAAAGGGAAGTGTTCAAGTTCCTACAGAAGAATTTCCTGCTGATTTCTAACAAAGAATGTGCCTCCTTAATGTGTATATATATAAAGAAAACCCCCACGGAACCATGCTGGAGTTTTTCTGATACATACCAATTTGCATTTTATAATAAGTGGGAGATAAAGTTCGCATATCTGAACTGCAAAAATGAAATGTCAGCTATTTCAAGCAGGGTGAATCACTTTACTACTTTTATGATTTCTCTGTAAACACTCCTCTGAAGACTTTTGTCTTGCAAATACATAATATTAAGGAGAATATTATACTCTTGAAGAGTCTTTTGAAGTCACTGTCAGTCCTTCCATTTGTAATAGTGGCCACTGAACCAGAACTGTATGATAGTGGATTATTTATATTAATGTTGTTTTTGCTAGGAAACCTAATATTTGAGTAAGGTGCTTTAAAACTGCATTACAAAATTCTGCCTTTGGTTCGTAATGTTTTGCAAGTAACATTACTTCAGTTTGCCACTGTAAGTAGTAGGAATACAGGAGGGAGTGTATACAGGTTTTTTACTTAAGAGTTTCCTCAGTACTGAAGTGGCAATTGGATTAGGCTCTCTGCTCAGGTCATGAGGATCAGTTCTGAGAAGATGATTTTGTTTTAAGTTTGAAGATCATATTTTCATATACATTAGGAAGTACAGTAGTGAAAGAATTTTTCTATAGTCTGTTCTAATCACCACTGTTCCTGGCACCTATCAGGTGTCATACCCCAGATGATTTGTTGTGGCTCTTTCCTACTTAAAGGCTGACTGAAATGTTGGTCATGAACCCAAAAGGCTTTTGTTGTAAGGGAGCCACACAGACTGGTGTGGTTTTTCCTTCTATTGAAATGCCAGTCTATCTGCAAGTTCTCTCTACTACTAGAAATGGTTATTATCTCACCTGTCAGCAAGGCAAGGGCTGGACTATTATTTTTCTTGTGTTTGTTTTTTAAGCAGCTTTTCTAAGTCAGTGTTTCAGCTCCTTTTGGTAAAGCTCTCAATTCTCACATGCTGTTTTGAAGAAGGAGAAAGCTTTGCTACTTTGTTCACAGACTGCAAATGCTATTGGAAAGATGAAGGTAGAGAAACTGATTTGGGCATTTGTAATTGTTTATACTTTAGTACAACTCTTTCAGAATTTGTTTGCTTGCTTCACTTTGGATAGTAGCCAGGAAACCTTGCATCAGCTTCCAGGTAGCCCCCAGATTATCTGTTGCTTACTGAAAAAAAACCCAAGCTTTAGTTTCAGAAGTTCAGAATAATGAACCAAATTCGCAGAGCTGTCTTGACCATGCAATTCAGCAGATGGGTTTTTTCTCATTATCAACTAGAATTGAATTATATTTGCCTATTTCAATTGGATGAGATCATCAAATTCTGCCTAAATCACAGTACTCAAAAAAGAAAACCAAAAGTCAACAAATCTGTTTTCTTACTGACTTTTTAATTAATGTATTCCTGTAGGGGAAAGACTGTGTATTCCTAACTTTATTTAACTATGGTGTGTAATGATGAAATATAGTATTGTAGATAGGTTTTCTATCTAAATGTGCATACATGAATGTTTGTTTAAGTGTCATACCCTTTTTGTTTGCAAGTTTCAACTTTTAATCACTGTATGTAGACACATGCGGAACCATTGGAAATTGTTGATACTAGACAGGAGGATCAAGCTGAAGTCCAGGATCAAACTGTAAAGGACCTTTAAATCATGAATCATAGAATACCAGGTTGGAAGGGGCCTCATGGATCATCTGGTCCAACTTTTCTAGGCAAAGCTTGACCCAAACTAGGTGTCCCAGCACCCTGTCCAGCCGAATCTTTAAAGTATCCGGAGTTGGGAAGGCAGAGGCAGAAGGTGTGATGCCATCTCAGAAAAGATGGTGTGTCTCAAAAAGACACACAGCCACTATTTACAAACAAAAGCTGTATATCCCAAAATGCTTTCCCCTTACTCATAGCTGCTTTTCCTGACTCAGTGGGTTTCACAAAGCGACACTGCTGTAATTGTTCGCCTTCATCATCTTAGATGCAGCTCATTGTGCTCCAGTTCTTGCTGATGAGGTTACAGGGGTTCTTGTGCTCCTTGCTCTGTGTGTTCACTGTGACTGGCCTTTCATCATATAGCCTAACACTATGCTTTGTTTGTCCAAGGAATACCATACTCATTCCTGGAATCACTCCTGTTTCACTTGTGGTGTGCAGACATTTGAATGTTCTATAATTAGAAAAAAAATGGGGTTTAGAAGCTTATGATGTTTAGGGATACTGTTTCCCCAAATAGGGATACTATTTTCCATAGGGTTTACAAAATGCTGTTAGGATAAAGCAGCAAGTGCTGTCAGCATAACCAGACAGTCAAACAGAATAGCATGTACAGGTTATATCGAAATTTATTTCAGTTCAGTACCAGAAAGCATCTTCAAAATATGATTCAGAAAAACAGAAAATGTTACTACTCTGTCATAATACTGATAAAAATTAGGTCTGTTGATAACTCTCTGTGTGATAATCCAGTTTATCTGTGCTTCCTGATACAAGAATTCTAAGGTTGGTATTGCTCAGCACTCCCAGATTTGCATCTTACAGTAAAAATATGTAATTGAAGACCTTTTCAAAGCATGTTTTTCAGCTGACCTTAATAGCTTTTGCACCAGACCTTGATAAGTTAATGAATTACTCTAGCAAATCTCTAAAGAATATTGGCCGTGGTTGCATTGTATAATGGAAACAAGTTCAGTGGCATTTGCAGCTTTTAGTTGTAGTGTATGCTTTTCTGGAACAGCTTTTGGTTTTCAGTGAATATATTAATAGCTCCATGAAATGCTTTTAAATTTTTATTTAATTACCATACAATATTCTTCATTAGACTAGGAAAAAGATGATGTGGTTTGGAAGAGGGAGTGCAGTGTGTTTTAATAGCATCTTCATGTTGTTTGAATCTGTAGTATCTTTCCGTAGTTTGTTGCCTTCTGTTGAAGGAAGGGAAGGGATGCAGGCTGTGTAAACCAATTGATGGGCACATATCTTATCCGTGCATATTCAGTTGATTCCTTTTTGTGTTAGATTCTCACATATAATTTGGGGTTTTTCTACTGGATGCACTTCTTCATAGTTTGTGTTTTGCCTTTCATGTCTCCCACTTGCAGATGTGGTAATGTGATACAGAACAAGTACAGACCAGATGAGTAATACATGAGAAGGTGGTTTTGTAGCATCATATAAATGCCTTATCTGCTTAGCATGAAAAAAAGGTGCAAATGGCTTCCAGTACTTTGTATATATTCTTAATGCACTTTTGATATTCCAGTGAGCAAATCTTGTAGCTCAAACTATGGGTAAAACTGCATCTCTTGCTCAGAGGAGGGGGATGATCAGAATGAAGTGACTTTCCTTCTCGTGCAGGGGCATGTCCTTTTGTTCTTTTAATTACTATTTATTTTAGCAAATAGAATTGTATTATTGACCACATTTTTTCTTGATTTTTTTATTTCTAACAAGGTTTTCTACATACATGGAAGCTTTAAATGTCTGAATTAGTAGTTATGAGTGATCTATCTAGTTTAAAATGGCTTATAGTTTTGCAGACAGTAGCAGAAATTTATGTGCATTCTTAAGATCTGTATTATTTAAAAATCACTGTTATTCATTATGACTTACCTCAAAGGCACATTGCAGCTAAGCTCCTACAGAAGTGTGTTCATAAACTTCATATTGCAACTGGCATTGCGTAATGTGTGAGAGATGCTGTGACACATCATGTATATTTGTCCTCCAGCCTGCAGTTGTGCTACCTGAGGAGAATTTACCATGCACAGCAGCTTATCAACCACCCTCCACTAACTCTCCTCTCAAATCTGCCAGTTCAGTTGTTAATAAAATTGCTAACACGTATCAGTAATTTTAATTAAACATTTAGCATTTAGAATTAATCATTGTAATTTTCATTGAAATCAGTTGTCAGGGATTAGAGCTTCCCTGTCCCAAGCAGGGAAAGAATAATGACAATTCATTGGAGACAGTTGTTGAAAATGTGAGACCTGGTTATTTTTTAATTAAACCACCTCATCTGTCTTTGTAGTCTACAGCAAATTATTAATTTAGAAATGATATATCTAATATTTTACATTCCTTTATGTTCATGTAATCCAATATGAATTTTATCAGAAGCAGCTGTTCTGTATTTTATAGGTTTCGTACTACCATATGTAAAATCACTCCTCTCATTAAGG
Source organism: Agapornis roseicollis (assembly GCA_002631895.1). Classification (NCBI taxonomy): domain Eukaryota; kingdom Metazoa; phylum Chordata; class Aves; order Psittaciformes; family Psittacidae; genus Agapornis; species Agapornis roseicollis. The sequence continues at coordinate 215,657 of NDXB01017645.1, read as the reverse complement.
ATCAGGATTCAGCACACCTATATCTGAGTTCCTGAGCTTACCTTATTTTTTTTGTCATAGAACTGTATAATCATAGAATAGTTTAGGTTGGAAAGGACCTTAAGATCATTCAGTTCCAACCCCCTGCCATGGGCAGGGACATCTCACACTAGACCATGTCATAGAATCATAGAATAGTTAGAGTTGGAAAGGACCTTAAGATCATTCAGTTCCAACCCCCTGCCATGGGCAGGGACATCTCACACTAGACCATGTCATAGAATCATAGAATAGTTAGAGTTGGAAAGGACCTTAAGATCATCCAGTTCCAACCTCCCTGCTGTGGGCAGGGATGCCCAAGGCTCTGTCCGACCTGGCCTTGAACACTGCCAGGGATGGAGCATTTACCACTTCTTTGGGCAACCTGTTCCAGTGCCTCGCCACCCTCACAGTAAAGAACTTACATCTAACCTGAACTTTACCTGTTTAAGTTTAAACCCATTCCCCCTGTCCTGTCTATACAGTCCCTGGTGAAGAGTCCTTGTAGGCCCCTTTCAGATATCTTAAGATAATCTGGTAATAGTTACTGGATTCTAGGACCTATCAGCACCAACCCCATGATTCTACGTAGCATTGGAATAAGATTATGTCCTCAGGTCAGCTTCATCAACCTTACTTCATCACTTACGCAGCTACTGTCAAACTTTTTACCTTTACCTCTGGCCATGTCCAGTGAAGTCTTGAGGTTGTTTTCAGATCTCTCAAGGCATCCCATCAAGCTTGAGTGCCCTATGCCGTGATTTTGATGTCTCTTGATTTCAGGAAACTTTGATCCTATAGCTTTGGCTGTTATGTAATTTGCTGTCTTAACTAGGTTCTTAATTGTTATCAGTGGAACAGATTTTTGTCACAACTATAAAGGTAGAAACCTTGGATATAAGTTGAGGAATGTTTGCGTAGCTATAATAATCACCTGTTGCTCAGTGTTCCTCTTTGCTAGTCCCTTGCTTTCAAGCACACCAGAGGACTTTTTATCCAACTGCAGGCCGCAGGACTGAGCAAAAGAATTGCAAGTATTTTTTAAAGTCTTGCCTAGTTCCTTTGAAACATTGACAATTTTAAGATAAAGAAACCCCATTTGTGAAATTCTGTTCTTAAGTCTACCTGAAGTTAATTCTCTGTGCTCAACATGCCTCAGAAGAGCAGTATTATACGCTGTGTTATTTCCCCTTTTGCCCAGCTATTAAGAAACTCAACCCATCTGGCCCTTGTCAGACTTCACAGAAAGCAAAGCAACAATTCCTGGTTTGGTTTTACATTACAAAATCACAGAATCCTAAGGGTTGGAAGGGACCTCAAAAGATCATCCAGTCCAACCCCCCATTCATGTTGTTTGAAAAGTAAGAGCTTGTTTTTCAAGCTCTTGATTGAACTGAAATACCTGTGTATAAACCATACATTCAAGGCATCCATCCTGCGCGTTGCCTATATCAAATAACTGGCTTCCAGTTCTTAACAATTTTGAATTGATAGAAGAGTGAAGGAACAGAAGTGCAGAATGTTTTATTTTTGAATATTTAATTTCTAAGCTATCCAGTTTCGCTTTTCAAGGAGAATTGGTGCAATTAAAACTGTCTCTTCTGTAAATTTGCTGCCACTAATGTACCATTAATCATTGTGTCATTAAAACCTCTGGTGGATCTGTGTGATTTTTATAGAGAAATTAATTAAGGAGAAAGAATAAATGAAGGTAGTTGTAAAACTGCAACTGGGTGAAATCCACATGCTCCAAGGTTAGCAGCAGTATCTTTAGGGCCAGGATTCCAGCCCAATGTGACAGAGGTTCTGTGTTTTCTTTACATCATTCTGGCTAAAGGAAGAAATCAGTGCCTTCCATAACAATACTTGAAAGTACATCTTCACAGAAATGCTGGAGTACTGATTGAAATACGAGATTTGACCTTCGTGGTTTGAAAGTTTTCAGGGGTTTAATTCTACTAACTCTGAAACTGAAGAGTTTTCTTCATGTTTTATGAATTAACTTGAAATCAAGGTGCTTATAGTTCAAAATACTCAAGTACTTCAAAATGTTATTTTATTGGTTGGGGGTGTGTGTGTGTGTTTCTCCATCGCGTGAGCTTACTTCTGAAACTGTTGTTACCTCTTTTGTACTCTTCAGAACAAACTTGGCAGGGAGATTTCAAACAGCTTGAAATTCAGTGAGATGAAAGGCAAATCATGCAGTGGTCTCAAAGGGTGAGGGTGATGCTTCTTGGTATTTGAGGGGTGGAGGGTTGGTCTCTGTTTTGTTTGCTTGAGGTTTTTTCCTCTGTTGTGCAAATCAGCAAGGATTCCTTACAAGCCAGAAGGTTGTGTGTAGGGGCAGCTAGGAAGGGTCAGCTTTTCTCACTGTGAAACCATGTAACTGCATTTAGGTTCTGATGCTGGGATGTGTAGAAATCCCAGCAATATAACACTAGTGAAGAAAGTCACATTTGAGCACTTAACACCTTAATAAATGCTTCCATATGGTTTAAGGGGAAAGGGGGGGATTTTTAATTCTTCCTTGAGAACTTCAGTGTTGCTTTGTGGACATTGGAATATTTCTGTCTGATCTTTCAGATACTAAACCTCTGTTTTTGCATTACATGTGATGCAAAGCCTTTCAGATGTCTGAACATTTAAAAGATGTGGTTTATATTTGTTGCTACAAAATACGTGAAGAATTAAAACTGAAGGCACTTCATCTACAGCTGATGTAGACTGTGTAAGTTCTTCATATACAGCATTGCCTAATAGTGTGTGCAACAATATTCATGGATTATGATCCTTTTTAACTAAAGGTAAATGTCCTGTAATATTATGAGAACAAATAAATACACTGTAGAAGAAATGTCAGCCTTGGATATCAATTCAACAAATAAACAGTGATTAAAGAATGTCCTCTTTCTCCTGTGGAACCTCTTTTCTCTTGTAAAGCTTTTTCATGGAAAAATAAACATTCAGCATTTTAGCTTTTCTTTCAAAGCTGGCTTCCTGTGTCAGTCTTTACGTGTCCATAGATGCGGGAGTTATGAAATGCATCTGCCATAAGGGGTTACAGCTTGATTAAAATCCTTTAAGTAACAAGTGCTTTCAGTTTCACACTCCCTTTCCCACAGGGCTCTGTGGTCATGGATGTCAGATGGCCATTTGGTGACCTGAGGGCTGGTAAAAGCATGCCCTCATGAGGAGTCCCCAGCTGCCAGGTTACCCAGTGATGTGAAAACCAAAGATCTGGTTTTATTCTATTTCTGCAGACAAGAGAGATGAGAAATGGTGTGCTGCGTGAGTCAGTGACCAACTGGTTTGTAGCCTTCAGTTTATCCCAGAACAGGCTTAGCTCCTGGAACAGATCTCGTTGCATTGAGCTCCACTTTGAAGCACTGTTTGTTGACCATGTTACTGTGGCTAAACTGTGCCACAGTTTGCAGTGTGTGGGTGCCTGTTTAACGTAAATAACTGCGGTTGAACCATATTTCAGCAATAGCTTCTAAAAAAAAACAACTGTTTGTTTTAATTGTTTTACTTGGATAACAGTTTCACAGCTTTGCCTAAGAACATATGGACACAGAGTACTAATACAGGCTTCTCGTGTGCACCAATAAGCTGAGGACCAGTACCAGCATACCTATGAAGATAATCCCTTATTTATGTTGCTTAGTGTATTTTTATTGATACAGTGATTTATCATTAATGAAAGCATGGAATGACAAAACTTCTGGCACATCTGCTATAGGACGGCCCCAGCAACAATAGTATATCTATGCTGCTAAAGATTATTCCTCATGTCTATTCAAATATTTAAAACACTTATACATGCTACCCTTAAAACTCAGCTAACTTTCTTGGATTTCCATCCAGATTAAATATATTCAGCTTAGCCTGATGTAATGAGTCTGAATCTGACAAAGATTCCAACGAATCTATTTGCAATTTCCATGTTTTGTTATAAAATGTATCTAAAGCCTCTGCCAAGCCTCAGCTAGCTTAGGCAGGGTCATGTCATCTCTCAGCATCTCAGTGAGCATTTGCCTTGTGCCATAAAGCTGAAAGTTCACCCGCTCTGAAATGACACCTTTTCCCCCTACTAAGTACTCTGCAAACAACAAGCCTGTACATACACATACTTGTGCATTCTATGTGCAAACAAATGTGTGGTGCTTGTTTGTATAATGACATTTGTGTGACCGAGCTGGATTTATGCATCTTGCCAGAAGCTAGGGAGGCACTGCCGGGTGGTCACAAAGTCTCTGCTCTAGGAAACAATTAACTAGGTTGGTCTAAAGGCAAGGGAAAGGAGCCTTTCATGTGAAATACATCAACAGGGCCAAGATATCTTCTTGTTATTGCAAGGGATTCTGCAATCTCCTGCCAAGAGGAACTTGCCCGGAGATTGGGTAGATGGAGCTTTCAGTGTGTCTCTCCCTGCCCTGTCCTTCCCATCTGAAGCAGTTTCCTGTGGCGGTTCAAAATCATGACCCTGCTGCCTCCTCTGCATTTTATCTCTTCTGCCTGTCACCCTGGTATTTCGTGCACACAGTCCCACCAGGAGCTGAAAATGCTACCTGGTGGCTCTTGTAATTCTCCCCTCCCTGTAACTGGGCTTTCTACAGCTGTTCTGTTCAACTTTGCCCTCTGTGCTTAAGGGCACAGAAATCAAAGCAGAGCTGAGGATTTCAGCCTACAAGTGTAAGAGTAACTTCCTAAAGTACTGTTATAGCAACACCCGGTATTTCTTTCTTTCTTTAGAAAAGCATTAGCAGGTTGTAACACTTAGATAAACCTTTCCATAGCTGTTCTATCTCCCCTGAGCCCAGAGTATGTGGGCTTACCAGGGCTCAGAGCTTCTAACAACAGGCTGTAAATAGTGGGTGTATTTTCCAAAGGCTGAACAAAGCTGCAGTACGGAGGAGTAGTTACATAGTAATGAAGAGGTTGGTTCAGTAAAACCAAATTATTTAGTCAAATATATCCTTGTGCTCTGTATTCACTTGTGAATTCCATCCACCGTGGAACTGCAGTGTTATTTCTGATCTTTGAAGCTATCATTGCAATTACTGTCCTTGAGAACTGAAAAGTTGTTCTAGCACCACCTTTACTGACTAATGAGAAGGCAACACATCAGGTTTAATATCTCCTTTATACAGCATGGCTTGCCAAAGTACATCACTTCCCTGGCGAAGGTCTGAACCCTGCGTCTAAAGTGACGGCACGTTAAGCATGACGTGTGTTAAGCAGTCAGCAGTTTAATGGTCAGCAGCAAGCACAGTCCCTACATCAAGGCCTTCACCCTTCCATTTGTTATCTGGGGTTGATACTAAAATACAGAGATCACTAAGCATGGGGGACGTAGCTGTTTTTCAGTAGCTTAATACATTCAGCAATAGGAATCACAGGAGAGAAAATAAAAGTGAAATGTGCCAAGCAGTGCGAAGGAGCATCGGTGCCTAAACAGCAGTTAAATGCAAGGGAAATTTGCTGGGGGCTACTGAGATACCCATCATTTAAATTTCTCTTTACGCAGTTGAGTGAAGATGGATTTAATTAGCATCTTTGCTGTGCTCCTTCAGTGGAAGAGCTGCAAAGTGCTGTTGTTATCGCAGATTGAAATCAAAGGAGGTGCATGTGGCAGAACTTCTTAGGCAGTATGAGGAAGGTGTAGGGGATGTACTGGGACACTCAGAAATGAAGTCTAGCAAAAAGAGACAAAATTTGCCTCACAAATTCAAGTGTAAAATGAAACATTTACTGAATCACAACGGGATTAGTTACGAATTTAAACTAGCAGGGGATTAAAACTTCTTATTTACTTGAGGATGCTGAACAGGATGATTCTCTTCACAGTAGGTTTGAATTACATGGAAGCGCATGAAATGTGGGAAGAATACAGAACTTTACCCAGAGAAGTGGAGTAGGATGGATGATATATTTTATGTATGTGTAAGCATCTTTCTTCTAATATACAGCAAGCTTGCTGATTTTAAAACCATGTTATGTATTAGTGTATGGAGAGTCCCAGCAACTTTGTGACCTGCTTCTGGTCTATGTAAGTATATCCCCTATAACCAAAAGATTATATATTTTTCTTATACACTTGGTACAGGGTCTCTCCTGCTTTCACATACTGCAGTACCTAATCACTTGTGACGTCCCTTGGCACTCTTCATATCACAGGGTTGCTCTTAGCAATAGGAGAGACTACCTTATAGGCATCTAACAGCAGACAGGCATTTGTTTTCCATGAACAGCCTAACTCAGATGACCCTATCATAGTAATTGCTTTCTACCTTTTCCTAGCAGATTGTGGAGTACCTTGTACAGCAGCGAGCAAAAAATGTTCAGGATTCTTCTGGATTTAATCCATGCTGAAGCTTCTCACATTCTTGAAGGAAAGTTGTTATTCATGATTAAAATCCCAGGAAAGAGCTAATTTCCTATTCGCAAAACAATCCCAACAAGTTTATGTTGTTAGCCTAGAAAAACGGTGTATATTAAACTCAGAAATGTTTATAGTCAAGTAAAAACACCTTCAGAAAAAGGGATCAAGCTATTCTGAAGCAATTCTGACCTGCCAGCTTAAGCTTAACAGTGTGAGTTCTATTGTAAGCAGTGATACAGCCTATCCATTTTTTTCTTGTCAGCCAAGGAAATCAGCGAGGAAAATGCACTAGGATTATACTACATCTCAGCATTAGAGGCTACTGAATTTTCCTCAATTTGGGAATAGACTCAGATTCAGTAGTAAGTTTGACTCTATGACATAAACCATAAACTGATCCCTTAGGTGGGATAAGGTTTCCTGCTTCTAACTGCACCATGGAGTTTATGCAGTTCTCTCAGGCAGCAAATAAATGCATTTATTCCTACATTGCTGCATGCCTCTTGGTAATCTCTGCTGAGTTTCTTATAGCAATTTATTACATGGTGCCTTTCACTCTACCTTCATCTTTCTCATTCTCCCAAAGCCCATTGACTGTCTGTTTGTAGCTCTTCTCACTCAGAAAGAAATCTAGTTTCTCTCATATTGGAAAAAAATATTCCTAACCTGTATATCTCATCCCCTTTTCTTTTTACGCTCCTGAAATGTGCTATTAGCAAGAGCTCCCGCTTCCTCTATTTCACTTCTAAGTTACATCCCACTGACCACTGAAATTGCTCTCAGCAAGGTTTCTAATGATCTATTGCTAGCCAAGTATCTTCAATCTTTGTGGCCTGCCGTTTGCCTTGCACATACACAACCAGCCTTTTAGTTTTGAGATTTTCATTTTATTTCCTTCTCTACTTTCCTTTATTCCAGCTCTGCATACTTTGGAAACTCCTCCTTCATCATGATGAGGCTGAAAAGTCCTCAACTTTCCCATCTACTCTTCCTTCTTTCTTCCCTCATCTCCTTTGCACACTTTGTCTCTGGGTGGCACATTTCAGCAACCACCTGTTCTGAGGAGTCAGAGTCCTACCTCTCTCCTTCAGGATGATCTCTTTCTATCAAACTCGTCTCATCCTTTATCTTCCTTTGACTTTACAAATATAGTTGAAAACAATCCTACTTATCACAGACCATGGTGGTGCCTTCTTCCCCACTTCTCCACTCTCATCCTCTGGGCTGCTCTAGGATTTGATGAATTCCATCAGGCCTTGGCTTTTGAGTAATGAGTTGGGCAGTGAAGCATCCCTTTGAAGCATCCCTTTGACCATACCAGGCACTCCTGCATGGTTAAGGAGGGAGGCACTGATTGTTCCCTAGCCAAGATGAGAAGAGAGAGCAGGGATAATCAGTCATGCCCTGACAGCTTTAGAACACTCCTTCCCTTGATCATATCAGGGTGGAACAGTACCACTGTGACCGGAGTTTTGAAGAATTTCTAGTAATTACTGACCCGGTTTGTGGCCAGGATGGAGATTTATTAATGACTAAATCCAGTTGTCTTGCAGCCTTATAGAGAGTGGTCCTAAGTGAGGCCCTTTGAGCTCTGCTGGCCTGCAGCAGGCAGCAACCAGCATCTCCCTCTGACTGGGCTCATGTCCCTGCACTCCTTAAGACCCAATCCTCACCCACTGAGAAATGCTGAGACATTAGACATGAATATTTTACTGACTCAAGGGAGATTTTCAACGGGCACCTTTATATGTATTTATGTATGTTGTGTATGTGCTAGATTGTTACGGCAATTGTGGTAAATTCTGTCCATTCAGAAGATCTACTTTAAAACTGCAAACTGCTGCTAAATGGCACTTATAATCCTTTAGATGTATACTGTTGACCAACTCTGAGACTAAGACTACATTCAGCTGAACCTAGGCTCCTTTGGGAGTTTAGAAAGCAAGGGGATCTGTTCCAAACCTTGTGACTCAACAGGAGGGTCTTCCTTACACTTTGTGCCTTCAGTCTCTGTATCAATCATCTTTACCTCGATTTTCCCTTGTATGCTTCATCCATGTAATAAATGTTAGCGTGAACCTTGCCACTGAATCCTGCTAAGTCATGCTTTTATAAATCATATTAAAACTGCTCTTGCTAATACCTTTGATGGTCATTCTTTGAGCAACTCTAAATCCCTCATTTCGTGTCACAGACAAGCCTTAGAACTTCAGCATTTGTTCGTATTTCAGCATCTCTCTGGGTCCTTACATTTGTGCAGTATCTGAATCTTTACAGGTCTTTTTTCTCTCTCTTGTGTTTTCTCTCTCTAGCCTGAACGTTTGTTCAAGGTTTTCTACCTCATGTCTGTCACAACACACAGTGTTAGTTTAAAGAATCTCGTCCTGCTCTTACCTATCCAAAATGCCACTTGCAAGGTGTAAGTTTTGTAGCCCGAAGGCTGATGACTGAAACATTACTTTCTTGAATCTGTCTGCCAATTCTGTCTACTTGCTAGTACCAAGCATATGCTGCGCCTCCACGTTTCAATATGCCATTCACAGCATAGTCAAAACTTCAGAGATAGCGTATATTAACTCTCAAATACCAACTCCTGCCTGTGGTTTTTTCACCTTTCTGTGTTATTATCCACTATTAAATCTTGCAAACATTGCAAAAAGTACCTCTGAGGTTGCCCTTACTTTTCAAAAGGATTTCCTCACCAATGCTGGCAAAGCCTTCCTTACAACACTGAAGTATTGTCAAATTTAGGCTCTGCTGGACTCAGATCGCTCACTCTTAAGCCATCAATATCTCACTGTTTGCTATCAGACTCTGGCTGTTGCTGCACTGCAGTGTTTGTAGCTCGGTGCTGTATATCGGTTGTAAGCTCTTTGTGGATGTAGGACTTCATTCTCCCTGTGTGTTTACCCAGCACCTAATGCCACAGAGTTATTCCTAAGAACTCCTAGATATATGATAATAACAGTTGGCATGACAGGTTTATTTCCATGGCAGTGCTTACTCTTAGCAAAACACCTTTTAAAATAGATTCAGAAGCCAGAGAAATAGGATAAATGACTTACACAACATTTGAAGTTCTACTTAGAATCATAGAATCATGGAATATTTAGGGTTAGAAAGGACCTTAAGATTATCCAGTTCCAACCCCCCTGCCATGGGCAGGGACACTTCACACTAAACCATGTCACCCAAGGCTCTGTCCAACCTGGCTTTGAACACCACCAGGGATGCAATACTCACAACTTCCTTGGGCAACCCATTCCAGTGCCTCACCACCCTAAAAGGAAAGAATTTCTTCCTTATATCCAATCTAAACTTCTCCTGTTTAAGTTTTAACCCGTTACCCCTTGTTCTATGCTTCCCTCATTCCAGTGCCTTGCTCTTTCCTATCTGTTTGTAGATGAATTTCCCATCACTTATCCCACTGAAGCTTCAGAAATGTATAAGCAAATAAATTAAATAACCTTCCTGAACTGAGAGATTATGTCCTTAGTCCAGGAATTCCGGAAGGGCACATGGAGTTCAGCTGAGCTGTATTGCTTCCTGGGTTCAAGTCCTAAATGGGTCCAAAGATTGTATCGTGCTTTTTGTAGGGATGTTTGATCTCATGCTGAAAATATGTTAAAGTTGCCTGGAAATGCATCTGTCTTCACAATATTTGTTGACTCCTTTCATTTCTTCTAGTGGATAAAGAGACAATTGATTGGGATGGATGAAAGAGAAAAGACTGTGGAACATAGGGTTTGATCCTGCACTATGGTACCTCCGTCTTCCATGAAAATACATCAGATCCTGCACACATATGAGTGAAGGGAGGGGCCTTCCCATTGCGGGCTGTTGCAAAGGGCACATCTGTAGGAGGTGAGGTTTGTGGCTATGTTTAATTCCCATAGAAGCTCACTGCATGGCTTTGGGCAAGCCACAAGATTGTCTCTCGATCTACCATTATATGGAGGTCTGAGTGATTGGTCAGTGCTCTTTCCTAACTGCTACCTGACAGTTTATATTTGGCACTGAACATCTGGGAGATCATGAGCTATTTCATGGATTTTACTTGATATTTTGAGCAGAAGGATTCAGTCTCCTCAGCAACAGGTCTATTCTCACCATACTTCACATCATTCCTGTATTCTCTGGGGGACACCAGCTACCACTGCTCCTGCAAAGTGGGACAGGATGAAGTGAATCCTCCCAAGGGGAGGCTTTTGGCTGTTTGAAGCATAAGTAATTTCTTGTGAGGAAAAGCAGTAGTCCAAGCCCTTTTAATGCTGGTTAGATGACACTCTTCCATGGGGAAGCCTGTCTCAGTAGAGAAGGAAGACATGTAATGACCTCCTATTTGCATCTGGGACATACTGCTGTAGCTCGTGAAGTGATGATTTCATCTTCAGCTACAGTCCAGACAAGAAGCAATGAAAGGCATTTATAATTGAGGCCAGTAGTCTGCCAGTATCAGTGTCTCCTGGTCAACAAGGCAAGGTGGAAAGCCTTGCCCTGAGATGGAGCTGTGTGAGACCTCAGTGTCAGTGAGGAGTCTGGAATACTCCAGGTACATTGTAAATACGCAGATAGATGGTCAGGGAGCCTTTTCCTGGGGAACTTCTGCAATTGTACATAAATCTTCTGGCTTTGCCTGGTTTGTTTTTGCCTTTAATCCCAAAGAATTCCAGTCTGATATTTTAACCTTATTTTATAATGTTCCATTAGAACTAACTTGCAAAGACTCCTTCCAGTATGCGTGGGATCCTGAGCTTAGATTTCACTAAGAGCTGCCTTTTTAACTCTCTCACACCTCCCCCTAGTTGATTTTCCTTTTAAGATAATGCTGTATCTAAGGAAAATATTGGAAGGAACAATCTGCTGTTTTCCTTTTTCTGTAAAATGAGGGATTTGAAGTGTAAAGCACCAAGTACATGACATTAACATTGGGAAATAAGCAAAGAAGATTCATTAAAATTCAGCAGAAAAAATATCTTAGGAATGTAATTTTCTTTTCATGATTCCCTAACTTTGGTTTATTTATTTCACAGTTCTAAGGGAGTCACAAATATATCTTTTAGGTTAAAAAATCCTATAGCTAATGCAATTAGCTTTATTGCATAGCCTCTCTTTATAATATATATATAAACATATATATAGAGAGAGACTCATATATAATCTCTCTGGAAAAGAGAAGGCTGCGTGGAGACCTCATAGCAGCCTTCCAGTATCTGAAGGGGGCCTATAGGGATGCTGGGGAGGGACTCTTCATCAGGGACTGTAGTGACAGGACAAGGGGTAATGGGTTCAAACTTAAACAGACAAGGTTTAGATTGGATTTAAGGAGGAAATCCTTTCCTGTGAAGGTGGTGAGGCACTGGAATGGGTTGCCCAGGGAGGTTGTGAATGCTCCATCCCTGGCAGTGTTCAAGGCCAGGTTGGATGAAGCCTTGGGTGACATGGTTTAGTGTGAGGTGTCCCTGCTTATGGCAGGGGTGTTGGAACTGGATGATCTTAAGGTTCTTTCCAACCCTAACTATTCTATGATTGTGAGGCTGCATAACCAAAACTGTCATAAAACGCAACAGAGTCAGGTCTTGTCTGTTACGGCAGTGCGAGTGGAGAGCACTCAGGTCTCCGTGATTATATATCAGTTTCCTAATCCTTAGACCATAATTAAGTGCTATTGTTGTTGCTACTGGCTTGCTGATGTTTGAGCCAGCTCTCTGGAATAATCTTCCTTTCGCCTGCTCTCAAATTCTAGCTCTATAACTTCAATTGAAATCTCTTGGGTTTCTGGGGGTGTTCTCAGTTTTGACTTATGAAATCACTTCAGAGTAAAATCATTTCCATATTATTTTTCCTACTGAGAAATAGAACTCATTTTTAAGTGTCATCATTTTCTCAGAGGCAAAATTGTGTGTCCTGATGAGCTGTACGTGGCAGACATAGAGGTGCTGCACCAAAACCCCAGTCCCCAGCCCAGCTATGGCAGGAAACGGACTGTGCATAGCAGGAGCTGCCTGCCCAGAGGAGCCAACACTCTGGGGATAAACTGGGAGCAGAAGCTTGACATTAAACACAGAGGGAGTTGCAATAAAAGTGAGATGCTCGAGATCAGCATGGTAACCAAAAACATGTTGCTAAAGTAGTCCTTGGCCTGCCTGATGTTGAGAGGTACTACTGCTCTCAGAATTTCCAAGGAAGAGTTGAGTTGTTAGCAAGGCCAGACAGCTTACAAACAGTGAGCCTAGTACCATGTGTGGTCTTCCATGCCAGGTCCTTCTGGTGCCAAGGAAAAGTCCTACACAGCTTTACTTCTCTAGTATAGACATAGCCTCTATGAAAATACATGACTGAAATGTAAATGAAATGACTGAAAGAGGGGACACTGAGCTGAGCTCTTAGGCAGAAGCTCTTCCTGTGAGGGTGCTGAGGCGCTGGCACAGGGTGCCCAGAGAAGCTGTGGCTGCCCCATCTCTGGCAGTGTTCAAGGCCAGGTTGGACACAGGGGCTTGGAGCAACCTTGGCTATGTGGAGACCTCATAGCAGCCTTCCAGTACCCAAAGGGGGCCTATAGGGATGCTGGGGAGGGACTCTTCATCAGGGACTGTAGTGACAGGACAAGGGGTAACGGGTTCAAACTTAAACAGATGAGGTTTAGATTGGATTTAAGGAGGAAATCCTTTCCTGTGAAGGTGGTGAGGCACTGGAATGGGTTGGCCAGGGAGGTTGTGAATGCTTCATCCCTGGCAGTGTTCAAGGCCAGGTTGGATGAAGCCTTGGGTGTCATGGTTTAGTGTGGGGTGTCCTTGCTTATGGCAGGGGTGTTGGAACTGGATGATCTTAAGGTCCTTTCCAACCCTATCTATTCTATGATTCTATTCCATGATTCTGTAACCTGCTCTAGTGGAAGGTGTCCCTGCCTATGGCAAGGTTTGGAACTGGAAGAGCTTTAAGGTCCCTTCCAACCCAAACCATTCTATGGTTCTATGAATACCACAGAAGACAAACTCTACAGAAGATTTATTTTGAAAGATTATGATCTTTGTACTTGATGGCCCCCAGTTTTTCAAAGCTATATATGTGCCTCACAGATACATTGCTGCTGATGGCCAAGAGCTTATTCCCTGCAGTAGGTCTGCCCATAAATAAACACATAGCTGCATAAACACACACTGGTTTTTTTATGTGCCCAGCACAGTGGGGCTCTAACCCTAGCTTGGAGTTGCTGTGTTGCTTTAATATAAATAAACAAGGAACATTATGGATTCTTTCTTAGATGCCTATTATAGCCTTCTTAAAAATCCTACATTCTGATTTACCTAAAGCCTTTGACTGCAGATCACCCCCTTTCCAGGAGAACTGACAATCTGTTATAAGCAGGCCTGTATGATGACAGATATGTGATTATACTTAAATAACCCTGTCATAAAAAACATTTCTAGACTGTTTCATTTTCATTAGCCTGGTACTTGAAAGGTTGCACTGCATTTACTGTGTTCTTATTGAAAACCTTCTTCAGTGTGAAAAAGAAGATAAAAGCCCTGAATTAAGCCTGAATGTGCCATTTACCGTTCAAAATGATTATGTCAAAGTGGAAAACAAAATTATCCCTAACTCATCTATGAGAGTTTCCCCTGGTGGTAAAAAATGTTCCAGTCTCTTCAAAGTACACCATTTGAATCTCACTTCCAAAGAATGGCTCATGATGCTAATCTCCTGTGTCCTGCTGTTTGAACCCATCAGCTTCAGAGATGATAAGAATATGTTATTATGCAAACTATCAAAGTTTATTTACACAACTTCTTAAAACAGATTCTTTCTGTGGTATGGCCAGGTGGTTTGTATCTATTGTCAAATATTTTATGCATGCCAGTTTGGTAGCACACATCCTCCATCCTGTAAACAAGATATTGTCCACGGTACAATGCTTTGTCATCCTAAATCTGAGGGGTTAACGCACTCTTATCTTTAATCGCCTGGAATCCTTCTTTTCCTTTGATTTTAAAGTCTTTGAACACTTTCACAGAGCACATCCTACAATAAATACAATAAAAATCTAATGAAATAAGCAACTTTAGGTTCAAAATTGAATTCTGTATCCAGCAGGAATCTGGCTTTGCAGTGTTAGTCTACCATAAAGTCTTTCATCTCTGCAAATCCTGGGAGCACTCCAGTGTTTCCACATTGGCAGCTGAGTTCTGTTCTAAATATTTTTAAGTGGCTTTAGCACTTAAGCGCTCAATTCTGGCATTCCCAAATTAATGTGCCCTCAAACGGATCTAATTTTCAATGCTCTCTGAACAGCAGGCTGGTTTTCTTCTGGTATCTATAAACTGAGGCAACAGAGATCACTCAGCTCGGGTTTTAAGCGTAGAACACATTAAATACGTTTAATTTAACTACAAACCATTTGTAACAGCTGTGCATCATTTGGTCTTCTATGTTTAAAAAGCTTTGCTTCTGTGTGGGATACAAACCACAGAATAAAATGTATCAATACAAATGGGAAATGGAGATACCAAACTACATACAAAAGAAATACGGGATGATTTGTCATCAGTGATTTCCTTAAATCTGCTCACACAGCCAGGACAACATCTTCCAGAATGGATATGGCTGCAGCTTTTCACATCCATAGGTCAGGGAACAGACCAAAATGAAAAGTCTTACAGTGAGCACCAATGTGCCAGAGGCTGCTGGAAATCACCACCCCAAATGAGGATCTTGGCATCACACCTAAACCTCACTGAAGGTGGTGGGGAGCTTCCATGCATGCTAAGGACATTGCTGACTCAGTGTCACAGGGATCAAGCTTAACTTGGAACCCTTGGTGCACCAGGGTATTTTGAGCCCAAGGCTCTGTACAACCTGGCCTTGAACACTGCCAAGGATGGAGCATTTACCACGTATTTGGGCAACCTGTTCCATTTAGATTGCTTTGCAATTGCTGTGGGCTAGAAGACCACGGCTTCAAGGTGGCAGCAGTGACAGAAGCAAAGTCACTGGTGTGCAAATTCTAGACAAACTTACTGAGAAATTTTAAGGAACATGACTGTTTTTTGACACGTTAAAAAAGCTGCTAGCACAATGCTCCTTGAAGAGCCTTCCTTGCACAATGCGAATTTGAAACCCAAACATTATTTTCACTTCTCTCTCTCTTTTGACATTACTTCCCTTGACAGAAAGTGCCTCGAAACTGCCTATCAGTTACCACCTAAAGCTTGACATTTGCTGCTTCTTCTTCAGCAAGTAACACTGCTAAAATTATACACCAGACAAGAAACCAAACAAACCATCCAGCTATGAAAGGGTTATTCTGAATCCTTAGGAAAATACGTACCTGGATATATGGTTCAGGGGTTGATTACATCACCACATCTGCAAATCCTGAGACCTTAGCTCCCTGTAAAGTTGATCTAAAATTCTGATAGAAAGACCACAGTAAAGTTTGCAGAAGAGTGGGCAGCAGATATGCAAGAATGTGCACAAACAGTAAAACCAGGATTTCTGTTGGTTCATGAGGTGTTGAGGAAGACAGAAGCACTCAGAATATTAGAATCAAAGAATATCTTAAGTAGGAAGAGACCCATAATATTGCAGGTTTCATTCATACAGATAATGTTTTCAGCCAGGTTAAATCTAGCAAAACTCTGCTCATTTGTGTCAGAAACCAGAACTCTTGATGGCTGGAAGACTTGCAAGAAGGAAGTGAACAATCATTGCCTGCCTCATACTTACTTAATACCCAGTATTAGTGGTGTCAGTCTACTCTCAGTGGTCCTGCAGCCACCCTCCAACAACATCTCATCATAGCTAACTGGTGTTAGGCTGACTGCAGGAAGCCCAAATTCTGGCAAAACTGGGAAGGAAAATTGTCTTTAAGTAGGTCCTTTCACAACTGAGCTAAAGCACAGTCCTAAACAGACAATAACAGCATTTCTATGCAGTATATTTTATCCCAAGATATGGTTAATCGTGAATAGCTGCTTCCAGGGCTGCCCTTTTCTGTGGCTGAGATGGCTATACCTCTCTATCCCAAACCAAAAAGAATGTGCAGAAAGCGAAGATAAATGAATTGAATCCAGCCAACATGTTCATGGCTTTATTTATGTTGGGAAGGTGAAAGACAGAGCAGACTTTCTAGACTATTTTGGTAATTATAATGATTTAAAAATGTGACTAGGCAACAGACTTTAGGCTGTTCTGCCAGCTCATCTAAGTTATCATTTGCAGCATCACTTGCCATTTGGTTACTAGACATCCTTGGGGTTGAGCGCTTCAAGTCGTGCTGCAGCATTCCAAAACGTTTCATCTGGGTTTTATGTTTGTCACTTAAAAAGAAGGACATGTGCCCACAAATTACAGTTGGATGAGCAGCTTCATTTACTTTTGTGGTCTGCTTCTGAAGTTAGACCTAGGATGCAGTAACAAACCAGTGCTAGACACACATCAGTGGCTAAGAGAAGCCATCGTGAGCTGCAAGGTCTTGCACCTCATTATGGCTTGTGCATGCCGTTTGAAGCTGCAAACCTTGGCTACTGTGGTAGAGAATGAGCTCCCAAACACATGTGGGTGCCTGAATGTACATACAGAGATTTCAGGATTTCAGCAGTCAAATATGGTGATGGTGGTTAGGTTCTTCTGGGGTTGGGCACCGCCGCAGTGCAAGCAATCTGCTCTCCAAGACTAGACTTACACACCACCTGAGTAAGCAGTCTAAATTTCACCCTTAAGCACAAGTTCTTATTTCAGTCTTGTCTGAAGTCCTTCTTCAGCTTCTAAGCCCTTGCCCTGAAAACATATTCTCTTGATAAGACACATGATTTAATGACCCTTTTAAAAATAATAACAAAGAAAGAAAATTGAGAACCCAAGTTCTGCACGACAAGGTCAAACACTCGGTTCCTTCTCCAAGCTGAGCTCATCTTGCTTGGAAAATTCAGGACATAGCTGTGTTAGTCCAGCTTTTCTTTAAGGAGTTTTAACCTGGTGTCCAAAACAAAGCAGTAAATTAGAGGAACCTGTCAGCTGAAATTCAATGTCCTTAGCTGAAACTTGGCATGGGGCTTTGCCAGCTCAGTTATAGATTTCTTTTATGACTATTTGGCTTTTTTATTTCTCTCTGTACCTTTTTTTTTTTTTATTATTATTATTCTCCTCCTTCTCCTCTGCCTTAAAATGTACTTTCTGTTACAATAGTTGAGCACAGGAAAGCACCACCTTACTAACTTTTCTAAGGTAGCCATTATACTTATGTATTCTGGACACTGCAGCCATTTCCTATGAAAGTTGCAACTTCCTTCCTTCCTTCCTTCCTTCCTTCCTTCCTTCCTTCCTTCCTTCCTTCCTTCCTTCCTTCCTTCCTTCCTTCCTTCCTTCCTTCCTTCCTTCCTTCCTTCCTTCCTTCCTTCCTTCCTTCCTTCCTTCCTTCCTTCCTTCCTTCCTTCCTTCCTTCCTTCCTTCCTTCCTTCCTTCCTTCCTTCCTTCCTTCCTTCCTTCCTTCCTTCCTTCCTCTGTTTCTCTCTCGCTTTCTCGCTTTCTTGCTTTCTCTCTTTCTCTCTTTCTCCCGTCTGTCCATCTTTTCTTTCTCTTTCTATCTTCCTCTCTCTTTCTCTTTCTTTCTTTCTCTCTCTCTCTCAGTACGTTCACTGGAACATGCTTTTAAATGTAAATCATTTTGTTTCTCTGGTGTGTAGAAATTAATGTAATGCGAAACTTCACTTTGCTGAAATAAGGCTAAACAAAGCATTAAAAAACTTATAAGAGCAGATGATCCTGATCAATGCAGGAACATCTACTAAGTCTCCATTGCTGAGCTCTGTAATTCTAGCACTGGCGAAATTAGGTTTGTTTTCAGGTATATCTAAATTCAATGACACGGTGTATTTTGAAGCTTTATCAGTGAACATTTTAAGAGTCACTTCACATCAAAGTTAATAGCACATTTCTTAAAATTACCAAGGAAAATTTTATACTGTCAATTTATTGCTTTTCCTTTCTCATCCGGACCTCACAGTAATGATAGGAGCACCTTAAAAAGTCCTACTCAGTGCTTGCTCATACATCTGAACTATTACATCCTTACTTTACTTGCAGGTCATTACCCTATTGAGAGGTGCCTGAAATGGCATGGGCTATCGTAGCTTGAATTGTCACTCTATTCTCCATCCTCAGCTGATTGAGAATAGTGCTGATAACCAGAGATAGTCAGAGCTGCTTAGAAACTTTAAAACTGCTGCCTTTTATCTGGCTTGTTGCTACCTGGTCGTGGTCCTACAGCCCAGAGAGCAATATTTACCATTCCTTGAAGCTGCCATGATTTCTTCCCAAATTTCTTTCAATAGCAGTAAGGAAAGCAGAAACAACCCATAATCAAACTTTAAAATGTTTCTTGGTAAGCTAAGGTAGCTTTCTAAAGAAGTAGAAGCTAAGTTGAATAGAGTTGGCTTTCTTAAATTCAGCTTTAAGACTTGAACTTAAGGTCTACAAGTCTCATGAACACCAGCAACATTTCTATAGACATTTTATGTATGAGTCCTGTTGCTATGCTCCTATAGACCCGCAAAACAATGACATCATACACCTTCATATGGCTACAATGGGAATTTTCAGTCTCCCAGCATCATACATTTGAAAGGTCTCTTGCAAGTGATATTAATCCATAGACATAGCTTTGCAACCCTTTCATACTTACAGCCATTTTTCTAATCAATCTGGAATCTCAATCTTATTTATGACAGTGAAATTCCAGAATAGCCCCACTAAACATGATGGCATTATTAGAAGTTTGTATACAAAGTATAGTAATCACACAGTAATAATGTGTATTTATCTTCATTCAAATGCAGATCTAACTTTCACAGCTATTTAAATACCTCTTCACACATTAATGCACCAAACTTCAGTTGTAGCATGGGTATAGCTGTCTCAGAAGTACCTCAGGTACTGAGATGTGGAGAGAGAAAATAACTGGCTCACAAAAAGAATTTAACAGAATTCAGAATGGAATCCTTTCCAGCCCATGCTTTTACTGTGGCACCTTTCATCCTAAATCATGGAACAAAAGAAATACAGCCCAATGCTGATTCTGTCTTCTGTAGAATAACTGTCAAATAGCAGCACCACAAAATCACTGCCCTTTCCACAGTGGGAGTGACTCATTAGCAGTGTCAGGGGTTGTTTGCTCTCCTGATCTGCTCATTTACAAAGCTGCAAACAGAAGCCTGTTTGCACAGGAGCCCTCCCTTATGTTTATTATTTTGTGTTCATAACAATACTTTCTCACCCTATCTCTTCATTGCCAGGAGCTGGTAATTCCAGCCACCAGCTGGAGGTTGTACCAACCACTGGTGGTGGTCCAGCACCCACCAAGGCTCCAACAGGAACAGGCAGATAGTCCATGTATGTGGGATGTTAAGAGTGGCATTTGAGAATATCAGCAGTTATAAGAGCTAGCACTGACATTCATTTTGGAAGCAGGACAGACCCATTCCATGGGGATTCAATCTTAAAGCTATCTGCAACTTTCCAGAGTTAGCTTATGTTTTCCTGGAAGAGGATCCAGCCTGTGCCTGCTCCAGGGCTCCTTGGCTTTTTGTCCCTGTGCTTATGTGGATAGCAGACTAAAGTAGCAATCATTCTGTTGCTGACATTGAACAACATGCAGTAATCAAATAGTTAAGGATAATCTAGTAATTAGTAATAACCTAATCACTCCATGTTTTTGCCGCATCAGTCTTCCTAGCAGAAATGTATGAATCCACATGAGGAAAATGCTACCCTTTATGGCATTCATAGATGGTGATTGCTCAAAATCAGGTTTTATGACTAAGATGTATCTGTAAGAACAGCAAAATGGGTGAGCTAGCAAGTAGCGCTTGATTGGAGGAGGGAGAGCATCCTTTCTCCATCACACTTCAACTAAAGTTGGTTAAATTACATGTTACTGGTTCATCACAATTCAGCCTCAAGGCTTTAGAAGTGCACATACTCATAACAGCCTTTCCCCCTTCTTTCCACTAAAAAGTCTGGAGTAGTTATCACATACTATCTTTATTCTTGCTGCATCCCTATAGAGTTTTCAATGGGAAACCTGCAGCAGCACCAAATGGATCCATTTCTCCTTTTACAGCCTTTTTGCTGTGTATGTATTTGGTTACCCCAAAGTTTGAAAATGAGAAAGCAGCTTCCCATTATACAGCACTATTCCCAGCTGGCAAACTGTTAGACATGAAATATCAAATCACAAGTACTGTACAGAGCTTTAAAAGGGGAAAATGAAAAGCTGCATCATTCGATTAACCTCTGTGTCTCACATCTGAAAATTAATGAAGTCTACTTTCATGTAAGCCTAGCAATAATTCTCAGAGCATTTGGGAGCCCAGAGCACTGTCATTTACTTGGTGCTGAGATTTCTTTATGCAGTTTTTAATAGTTTATACACAAACTCATCTTAATTGGTTTTTAACATTTTTACAAGACAGTATCTGCAATACAGATTCAAATTCTCACAAGACTGCAACCTACCACTATTCTACAACCTTAATGTTGACCAAGCCTGGAATGGAAAGCTGATGGTTTCGTTCAATGCTGTAATTAGGTGACATCTCAAGTCAAGTTCCTGAGTTTCTGGACATTCTGTCCTTTTCCTTTTGCTTTCTTTTCTAGTCTTGCCATAGAGTAGAAACAATGGAAACTTCCCAGGTGAGCAGAACTGTCTAAAGCAAATTAGTTTAATGATGATGCCTCTTCCACAAATCAATGATGCACATTAAAGATTCAGAATGCACTTTAGAGCAATCTAAAATATGGAAAATAGCAAGAAACCAAGGAGATCCCCCTCTAAATTATAGATTGGGAATTAGACTCTGTTCTCAGCCATGCAGGAGAAAACAATTCATTTCAAAGCAGCTGCCTCAGGTTGACATTGAAATGACTGAGGTCAGAACACAGTTGATGCTCTCCCATTGCTCGTGGCAAACAGTAAGTGCTTGATGCCTCAAGCTGTCCTACCAATCACCCTCTTTATACCATGCTGAACTATAGCATGCATGTGATGTAAACTATGAGATATTATAGGTCCACTTCTTTATGTTTACCAGGGTATGTGGGGAGTTGATGAATGTATCTGTGAGCAGCATAATGAAATGTTTGGAAATGTAGTTTCCACCTGATGACCCATGGGTCCCCATGGTTGGGTGGAACATCATGTGGGGCTCTTTGAAAGTGTTATTCCTAAAGTGGGTCTGCTTTGATTTGCAATCAGTGGAACTCTGCATCCACTGGAAAACACACAAATACAAAAAAAAAATACGTGAAGCAATGGTTTAGTTCTCTTTTGCACACTGTATATTTACTTTTAGGTTGGGAAGCCTTCCACTTAAAATGTCTGTATTTAAGCTCTGACCAAGTTTTTAACCTTTCTGATAGATCCTAAAGAAACTCTAGGTAGTATTTAAATGCACGCTAACAAATCAGCTCTGTTCTCAAAACCACCCTCTTTCCTGCATCCTTCTGAAGCATAGGATTTTTGACCTTTTTAAGAGACAACAGAAGGACACACATGTGAATTATGCGTTGTTGGAGAAGGAAGAGCTATTATGAAAAGACTTTTATACATATTTGCACAGAACTTCAGCTGTGGTAAACAGAAAATCAGCCAGAAATCAATGCTCACATCACAGGGAGATTTAAGTCATATACTCTGCTGTCACATCTGAGGAGGTGAATGTACAGGGTAAAGCTACACACTGATGCATCATTTGATATATAATAAAATTGAGTTATAAAGAAGATGCAGGGTTCCCTCCCCCTGAATTAAAAAGTGACATTTGGGAAGAGAGCCCAGGAGTCCATTTCTGTAAGTTTAGGGCACTTCCTATCATAAGCATCAGACTGAGGTGGGGTTTGTAAGCCTCCTTTTGACAGCCTTTACCTCTGCTAGTGCAGCAAAGGGGAGTTTTCAAATGGCCTGATGATCTTACTGCCTTGCAGGTTCTAGGCAAATGAAGCCCTGATGTTTGTATTCCCTTATGCAGCTACTCCCAGACTCCTTCATCCTCAGACAGCACAGTCTGTATTTGCAAAAGTTTGCAGAGAGATTTAGATAAATTTGTCTGAGTAAGAAAATAACATGGGGATTAAGAAGTGCCCATAAAATGTGAGCTTTGGTAATAAACCAGGATGTGTGGGAGTTCTCCTCTAAGGCAGCAGTGTGTCTTGAGGGAAGAAGACTCAGTGAATAAAACCTTCTCAGCATGGTATGAAACTAAAGTTCTTACTAATTTTGGCTTCATTTTTATGGGATAGATGAGAATGCATTCATTTTCCATAAGCAGGAAAGCCCTGTGCGGTTTCATTTCAGCAGTAATGGAAGTGGCAATATATTAGAGGGCTTTAGGAAGTCAGAGAGCAGCAATCTGTCCATACTTTTTCATTTGAGCTGCTCTCTGTGCATCCATCTGAGATGCTGCTGCTCCTTCTTACTCCAGTAAGTAAGTGGCATGTAAAGCACATGCTCTGAAAGCTGCCTGATTGTTGCGTGGCAGTCTGTCCAAGAAAAAGGAGGAAGTTTATGGATATTAATGGAAAAGACCATTATGACTGTGTTGTCTTGCACAACGATTTTATGCCTCTGAGCTCCATCCTTCTACTATCAATGAGGGCATTCCATATAATGTTACTTTAAAGGAGAAAAGATGTAAATGATTTGCTTTGGTATGCCAGGAACAGGCTTCATTATCTGGAGATTTGCTGGATATGTCTGCAGACCATTACAGGCTGAATTAAATCCTTTTGAAAAGCCAGTTCTTGTTTCTCTTTACTGTTCCTCACATCTGAACACCCGGATAAGGCACACATATTTGTATTAATTAGGCAACTGCTCAGCAATCTCTTTGTTCCTTTTCTGTTTTGAGGAAAAAAGGCCAGTCAAGAAGGAACATCCCAGGAGACCAGCATGTTCACACCTCCTTTGAAATGAGCATCACCATGGCCAATTACCGGGGCCATAGTCCTGGACAAAAGAAATCACAGCAAAGAAGTAATGGGCTCTAAAAATATCTCTTGTCTTCAATCAGGGGGAAGGGGCTAAGTGACTGGTACATGGAACAGGAAGCACAGGCAGCACCTGGGCTGTAGGCAACGGAGTGCATTAGGAGGAACCTTTTTAGATGGTTCAGTTCAGCCAGATCATTTGTTCAAGCTGCTGTGGAAGTTGGCACCTCCCGTGTTCCCTCTGAACCTTCTCTTAAAATGGGGTTTAAGCTTATATTTGGCAATTTGTATTCACAGTGTGTGCATGTTGGATCAAAGCTATACTTCCCTACAACCATTTCTCCAGTGACTCAGTCAGCTTCCTAAGAGTCTAATTGGAGTAATTATTCATGTCCTTCTGTGTTGCAAAGAAAATGTGAATGTAATAAAGGGGGTTCCTTCTAGCTAGGTAGAAACACTGAAGTGATGAGTACTTTATATGGTATTTCTCCAGCTCTGCCAGAAAGAAGGAGAGCTTGAGGAGCATGAACTGTCCTCACTCTACCTCAGTCCGACAAGGATTATGAAGCTTAGCTAAAGCTTGCCTTTGTAGATGGACACTGTGCTGGGCAAAGATATATGTGGCCTTCTGCTCCCCCATGCTCTCTTCAGGGTTGGGGTCTGTGTTATCAAAGATGAAGAGCTCATCTGATCATCACCCGTGTTTTCCTCACCAGCAATGACATTGCTAAAAAATGAGGCTGGAAGCAAGTGATGCTCAAGCTCAACCTCACAGAAGAAGTAACCTGATTTCTGAACAGCTGTTTCTGTGCTGCCGCTGCCTTTCTCCATCCCTTCTCTCCCCACTGCTGGAATCTGTGGTGTCCTTGCCAGTCCCACCCGCGAGCTGCAGGCTCAGCAAAGCTCCTGGCCTAACTGCCTGGGCTGGAAAATGCTTTCTGTGCATTCAGCTCTGTATCTGTGATTTAATGCTGTGCTAATATTAAACATCTAATGTAATATAATGCTGTTCTAAACTAAGCAATATCCTAGCAATATGTATGTGAAAAAAAGCCGGGGCTTTTTTCTTCATTTCCAGGCAGGAGACAGTCAGTCAGTCTGGGAACAGTTGGTCTCCAGCAGTGACTTAGGAACCAGAAACTGAAGGTTCCTTTTTACAGGCTTTTCATACTTTTATGGAACAATTGGAGATCTGCAGGGATAGCAGCTACACTCTGCTTGTGGGCTGTTTTCCACGTATTCAAAGAGAACTGGAGAGGACAGTCTCTACCACCCAGTGACCATGAGATACCTCTGTTGGTTTGATACAATGCATTGCATTTCTACTGCTAAATAGAAATCTGGGGCATGAAGAAGATACTGCATTTCAGAAGACTTAGCGTGTAGATGAGCATCTTTGGAACAGAATGTTTATGGCAGAAATCAAGCTAGGACCTGTAACCATCTCCCCATTTATAACCCCATTATGGTCCGAAGAGGTTCTCAGATCAGAAGTGACATATTGTCCCTCTTTTTCTCCTCATTACAGAAAGCAAGTTGCAAAAAAGTTCAAAATAAGGATTGAGAAATCGGAATCAACCTGAGATACCTTCCTGAAATCTAAGTTTGCTCCTGCATTGCTCTGTATACATACAGAACTGTTTAAATTCCAGGTTCTTGTTAAGCCTTTTAGAGAAGATCATGGAATTTTACAAACTTTGGAGCTTGTGCACTCACAAATTGCTAGAATTTGACAGAGATGGGGCCTATTCCTAGATTTACAGATCTGGATTTGAGTTTGCTTTTGTATCAGCCACCAGCCAAAGTTCATGCTGCTTGGTGGTCTGCTTCAGGCCTGTCTGTGATCCAAGTGTTAGGAGAGAGCACACTTTTCTCTGGAAAGAAGACATCAATTAAAAGAGACTTCTTTGGTTTCTGCTGGAGAAAGCCACACTGTCAAGCAACCACAAACTCACTGTGATTTAATTCTTTTGCTTAGAAAAACAGTCTGAACCACCTATATTCCTACAGTAATGGACACTGGTCATGCTTCATTTTTCATTTTAAGCACAAGCTATTCATGATAGTACCATCCTGGTCTATCTCTTACTGTTCTTGCTAAAATGTGATGTGCATAGCAAGCGAACTGGTGTGGCACAGCCAGGCTGACTGGCACAGCCAAGACTGGGACATCAGATTGATCTAAGGCCAGTGGCAAAGCCAGCACTATTGACCTCCACTGGATCCAGAAAACAGAGATGAACATCCTCCAGATAATATGCTAAACTACTTAGATCCCATGCACGGTTAGGAATCCAAATCCTGATCAAGTTGAGACTTCATCAAAGTACTTGAGTGATGTGCATGGGAAGAAAATTGATTTGGTTAAAATCAACCCGATAGACAATGGTGATGCTAAAAATTAAAGACACTGATTTTCAGAATCCTACTGCACTGCTTGTCTACTAAGTACACGGGAAGAGGTAAGTCTTCATACATACACATACAAACAGAAAATATACACAGGAGTTATAATGATAAACCTATATATTATGTATTATATATAATATCTTGTATATTATATATTATCTTGCATATATTATGTATTGTGTATATTATAAAATATAAACCTATAAATTGTAATTATAAACCTATAATATATGTATTTATAATATAAAACTATATGAGGTTGCTATTAAAACCACCACCCTCCTGACATTTTTAGTACTCCTTTAGACATCTAACAGAGGTGATTTCATGTCCTTTTGTTTTCACATTGCTAATAAAAATTAAATGCAATGCAGAGTGCAGAGTGATTCCATTGTATTTATATTAAATAACACCATACTGACTGATTTGCTGAGTATGTTGTAGTGATTTCTTCATGCATTTTGCTTCCCAGATGCATGACAAGTTACTAAGCCAAACCATTGATACCCAGTCCGTACAAGGAGGACTGATAGAACTGAGTACCTTTTTTTGCTTCATGAGATGTAGAAATAACGATATTGATTATACGGATACTCTCATTTTGTGGTCTTTTAGCTACTGGGTAATCAGGATATGTAGAAACCACAGTTATACAATACAAGCCAGAAGAAAAGCTTTTCAAAAATGATGTCAAAACCATAAAGGAGGAAAAAGACATTGTGGTGTCCCTTTAACATTGATAAGTAGATATCTGAATCCCTAGAAAAGGCAGGTAAAAACTACTACGTGATCACTTTGTCCATAAACATCTCAGGACAGTCATACTCCACAGCATGGCACAACTGGAGGTGGTGTAGGTGCGTTAGCTGATATCAGGGAGAGCTCTATGAGACAGGAACAACAGCCTTCTAAGAGCTGTATGAGTTTGTCTAGCTTAGAGAAGAAGACTGACAAGTTTTGTAACTGAGTTACATGACACACAGGGAGGGACAGATCCAGTAACATTGCAAACTCCTAGAGTTTGAATGAGGATTTTGTGGATCAAGTCCAGTTATTGGCAACATGGCTTAGAAGTCTGCTAAAAACATAGACTGATGTAGGAGATGATGTGGTGTATTCATGTATTCATGTATATGCTAGAGAGCAGAAAGTGTCAGTGTGGGAGCCCAGAACTGTCCTTTTACTTTCTTCAATGATCTCCAGGAAGACACCTTGTCTCATTCTTGCTTTCTTTTTCTTCAAAGTGGGAATATGAAAGATAGTAAGTTAGTATTGAGTTAGTGCAGCGAGCTTGCAAGCAGTATACCGTAACTTACTGACAATTCCAGTTTTCTGTTCATACTATTTGTTGCCACAAAGAATTAAAATACAAAGACTACTTAGGTCAAACTATCTGAGTAAACAGTTACATCTGGGAGAAAGCTTCTGTTTAGCTAGTAAAGCTAAAATCAACACACAGGCTTTTATATCCCCCTCCTCCCCAAGTACTGCACATCCAGAATGTATGCAATGCATTCAATTTGAATTTGAATTCAATGCAATGCATGCAATTCAGCTTCGCAACTACAGTAAGCTTTTCAACTATGAGGAACCCCAAAAAGTCAAGCCTTTACCGCAGGCTGTGTTGATTAACACTTAGCTTGGGAGGAGAAATGAGCACTCACAGGTACAGCATCTTCTGCTGGAATGTTTTCCATTGCTGATCTCCTCCTGCATGCTTCTACTGCCAATGACACACAGCTTTCCAAACCATTTTGCTTTGGCTACCTCAAACAAAATTATCTAAGAGTAGCAAGAACATGTTTTTCCAGTAGTCTTTGGAAAGGCTGATTGCTGTCATCTGTCTCTGCTCAGCCTTTGCAGAGCTTAACCTCCACTCATGTTCTGTGATGTTATTGATGTCCTTTACTCTGTAGGAAAACATAGAGGGTTTTCACTCAATGTATCCCAAGTCTAAAAGAAGTCAGAGGAAAGTGGTTTCATTCTGGACAAAAAAATGGGAATGTTCTAGGAACACCAGCATTTTATGTTTCATTGCCCTTTATGCTCTACTTTTTGATGATCTTAGTCCATTTAATGCTCTTTTTTGAGACATTTTGTTTTAAATACAATTTTAACAAAATAGGCCTTTTCAGAAGGGAAAATTTCATTTGGAAAACATTGAAATAAAGAATGTTTCACTGTTTCCAAGGGGAAACATTTAATTTCAAAATCTGTCAAAAGAAAATGTGTTTACATTTAAGAAAAAGCCCTCGTTCAGCTTTTTCAGCAGTAAGGTATAATCTAATTCAACCCAAGTTACAGTCCCCATAAAAGTCATCTCATCCAGGATGGAAAGGACCTTAAAATCAACTAGTTCCAACCCCACAGCCATGGGCAGGGACACATTGCATCCAGTGCTATTTCTTCTCTTTTTCCCCCTTCTCAGAAACCCTTGTAAGCACTGCACGCATACACTCAGAGCAAGCATCTGCCACCACTTAGCATGTCTCTTTGCCACCAAGGCTCAGACGTGCAAATTCAGTGTTTCACACTCCCAGTGGGTTGCAGCATGAAGAAGGAAATTGGTTGGCTGTAGTTAAGTGGAAGAGTGTTGTATTAACAGTCATGGAGGTGTGAGTCTGTTGCTGGTAGACCTGGCTAGGACCACTTGTCAGGGCAAGCTTCTCTTATCTGTTTGTAGTACTGTCTGCCTAGGGGTATGCTTATAAGTGACAGGGCAGCTTAGTTTTCCTGCCTGTTCTTCCTTCATCCCCTCTGCTAAAAGTACATGTTTGATAAAATGTTCTGTAATAAAGAGAGATGGCCATTAAGAATTACTGTAAATTCAACAGTCTCAGAGACTGATTTGCAGCCTTAGAGGAAAGGAACTATGGTTCCTTATGTTGGCCATAAGGAACAGGGATGGCATTCAAATTGCTGCCCAGACAGAACACTCTGGATAATGCAAGACTTGTTTCCTGTATTGAATAACTTCATGGCTACCAAATGTCTTTATTTGTGTTACAGCTGAAGGTACCTGCTGTTTTACTGTTGTTGGAGGTGCAGGATAAGGATAAGTAAGTATCATGGCAAAATGTACTCCGAGGACCAGCAACACTGCTTGTTTTCCTCTGAGGAACAACTCCTTCAGTTAAAAAACCCCCAAACTTATTTTCTTTTTCCCTTTTTAACTGGCAAGTGTCTCAAAATGGAGGCGAAAGCTGCTCACCCTGATCCCCCAGTACAATCAGCATCTTGCTATGGGGGCTTGTGTAGGCAGACACAGCACCATTTCGGTAAATTTCTCATTAAGAAACAGCTAAATGCACCAGGTCAGCTTGAAATGTAGATTAAGATGGTGTGATTCACAGACAGTGGTGACAGTTTTCTCCCAGCTTGGGCTAGGTCTTGCTCCACTGCTCAACTTGCTCCACTGCTGCACTTGCTCCACTGAGGTGAGCTTACTACAAAGACCCACAAAGAGATCTACTGCCACCTGAAAACTTTAGAGCTAAATAAAGGCTTTCTAGATACATGATGCACAGAAGGGAAAGAGAAGGGATTTTAGAGGAAGAAGTAGGATTATTGGGTACTTGGACTTATGCCTGATCCTAATATGATTACAGAGCCCACCACTTGTCCACTTCTTTTCCTTTATCTGCCTGATATATGACGCCAAGAACTCAAAGGTGAAGGGTAGTTTAGTAGTTGTAAGTGTGGTACCCATACAGTGTACTCTTGGTCTAGCAAGAATCCTGGAGGGACTGAGGAATAAATGAGGAAAAGTGAAAGGAAATAGATTGTGCATTTAAGAATGGTGAAGCACTGGGAGACACATGGAAAGCTGATTTTAGCTTTGTTAATGTGATTAAAAAAACCAGTATTTAGACAGGAACACAAGGAAGACAAGAAGTAGGTAAGGCGTGTATGAAGATCAGGAATGGTGAGTCTGTTGTTCCATGCCCTTGTTCTGCATAGAACTGGAAAACATGTTCTCTGAGATGTTTACCCACAAGAGCTAAACTATTTTGTTTACTGAACTGATCAGATGTTGGACAAGCATAAAGGGGTAGATGGGAATGGGAAATAGAAGAATGAAATGAAATGAAATGAAATGAAATGAAATGAAATGAAAGGCTGCAAAGAGGAGACCATTTTTTAACTCGATACCTGATGATGTGAGCCTGGTCAAAGCACATTGCTGTTTACTTTGCTGGAGGTAGAAGGGCAGTATCATACTTGTTTCTGTTTGAAGTTATGAAACCACAAGTTCCACAACAGGCTCACAGATGAGTAGGCTTTGTTAACACCTCAAAAGAGTCACACAATGGTCATGAGAAACAGCAATTTCACAGTGGTCTTACCAGAAAAGGTAAATGAAAAAGAAGAACCCAGCTGTACATGGGAGACATAGACAAGGCAGTATAGTTATGTTATAATTATGTATAATATTGTCATGTAGTATTATATATAATGATCATAGAATCATAGAATAGTCAATAGCTATATTTGTGTAGGGCAATTAAAATTGTGGGAGCATGGAGACATTAGAGAACCCTCAAAGAAGATGCCTGTAAACACGCCA
This sequence comes from Agapornis roseicollis, assembly GCA_002631895.1. Classification (NCBI taxonomy): domain Eukaryota; kingdom Metazoa; phylum Chordata; class Aves; order Psittaciformes; family Psittacidae; genus Agapornis; species Agapornis roseicollis. Next base: position 185,298 of record NDXB01017645.1, on the reverse strand, counting down.
TCCCAGAGAAGTCCTTTTACAGCTCTCAGAGTTTTCTGTCATCACATAAATGCTGATTCGAAGTGAATTATTTTTCATAGCAACTCACAGGAAGGAAAAAGAGAAGGGCATGTTGCATTTTTTCAAACCATTGGAAGTGTCAGGCAGACTTTTGACTCTTTTTCCAGAAATTTCTGAAAGAATCCAATAATTCTTTTTCATCTGTGGATGTATTTCTGCTTCTAAGAGGGATGCAGGTGCTGGCCCCTGAAGAAACAACATAAAGATAAACCTATGTACATAATCTTAAGCTCACAGATGCAATAATTTGCAGCCCGTTGCCCTTTTAGAGGATTATTACCACCAAACTTGACTTAAAACATTTTTCAAATTAAAATCTAATAAAAGTGTCTTTGCATCTGACCACAATATTCTCTGCAGAAAACGCGAATTTCTAGTACCCAAAACAACAGGAAATGTTTGAACTGGTATCCTTGTTTCACCATTACACTATTCATAGATACAGTGTGCGCACAGCCTTCTCTGGAGGGTTGTAGCAACGCTCTGGTAATAAAGCTGGGATTCAGGAAAAACCCTGCTGAAGCATCTGATGGCTCTGGGAAGAGCTGCCTTACGTAAGTTGTTTTCTCCAGGCTGGTTTTGGTCTCGTCGTGTTTTTGAATGACTAAAGAGATCTATCACGTAAGAAAGCTTCCTGATAATCTACTCAACAAGTTGTCACCCTCCCTCACTATGCTAGAAATGGATGGTTCATTTTTACAGTTCACTGGCATTTAGTGAGATATTTCTGACAGCCTTCCAATAATATAAGGCCCATGTGGAAGTTCAGCTAATATAAGATAAGGAAATAGCAACTTTTAGCTAAAAGAAGCGTAATAAAGTCACAGTTTTTCAGGTTTCAGAGCAATCGGATGTCATATGACAGACTGCAGTTGGCATCTCATCTAAAATTAAGAAATGGGCACCTTTCCGGCAAGTCCTGCTTTTAAAACACAAGGAACTCATTGATGCTATTCTTGTCCTTTAGTATGAGTCACCAGGCACATTGGTCATACCTCTGTACGTGGACAAAGGAGGAGGAGGCAGACTGCTGAATAACCTGCATGGTTAAATTTAGCAAGATTTGACTTCAGGCTGTTACTCAGATCAACAACTTTACTTTGATAGCAATGTTGGGAGACACATCTGGTCTTCTGTCACATGCCTGAACACATGAAAGTGCAAAACAAGTGACCACACCTGCCAGCACTGATTTGCCTGTATGACTCTATATATTTTGCTTTAACCAGCTTAGGCATGCAAGGAAGTGCCTCATCTGCACCCACTGTTAGGGTGGTGAGGCGCTGGAATGGGTTGCCCAGGGAGGTTGTGAATGCTCCATCCCTGGCGGTGTTCAAGGCCAGATTGGATGAAGCCTTGGGTGCCATGGTTTAGTGTGAGGTGTCCCTGCTTACGGCAGGGGGGTTGGAAATAGATGATTTTAAGATCCTTTCCAATCCTAACTATTCTATGATTATATGATTCTATGAAAGATATTTTGGACACCTGCCTTTTGAGGTCTGTGGGGTAATGCACCATCACATGAAACAGTGCACATGGTTACAGGACTTTGAATGATCTGGTTCAGGTTAGGTATCAGGTTGTGGGCTGTCTTCCTTGGGCCTCTAACCCACAATTTTTAGACAACTGAGCTTCTCAGATTGAGTAAGAACGTGAAGTGGTTTTTGACTCCCATCGTCACCTTTTACAATAGAAAGAAAGAAGAATGGTGTATGATTCCAACACCATTTATGAATTAAAGGTGTCATTTAATACCTGTGTTAAGGACAAATTTCCTGGGGAACTGTTACAACTCCTTCATGTTAAGCAATTGCTGCTGTTTGCCTCTCTAAGAGAACAGGTATTGCCACATTTCTTGTAAGAGCACAAGAGGGTTTCAGTTTCTCTGTGTGCAACATTTGTCATTACTAAATATAGATATGAAAAGCACCAATCCTTTCCATGGTATTTAAAACACAATGGCTCTTCAGCCTCTTCAGCTTTCCTCGTATTTCAAGCAGGGAAAAATATTGCCTGCCTTATGTTTGCTGCCTCAGAAAGATGTATGTGTCCACAGCAAAATCATTACTGCTTGGTTGCCTGAACCTTTATAGATATTGCCCTTTTGCCCATTGCAGAAGTGATTACTTCATTAGCCCAAGATATACATTTAAAATAAACATGATATACAGCAAGGTTGTTCTGATTTTGGCTGGACTCTCAGCCCGTGGGTCCCTTTTACTCTGGGAAACATAGGATATTTCTTTCTGTTTGCAGAACTAGTGATAACTTACTCCACAGAGGACCAGAGGCTTACGTTGAGCTTGATTTCAAAACATTGCTTAATCTTGGGGCACTATCTAGAATGGTCTCTGTTTCAGCTGAGGTTCAAGTTCACGTCCCTTTGATGCTGTAAATGGAGCATGCTGGGCTAGCTGACGCAGTAGGAAATGTACTGCATGCATTTATTAGAACAAATCAGCAAATTATCTGAGGGCTAGCACGCTCTGCTTGATATGCTGAGAATCAGAGGGAATGACTCCAAAACCTGATTTGTGTTTTCTTTCGTGCCTAGAACTTCATTCATGTTGTCATTCTTGTTCCTCCTGCTCATCCAGAACATCAGCTTACCTCAGCAGAGTTTATACACAAATGGACCACAAGGCTCAAGTGAGAAACAGGATGAAAACCCTTACACGATGTTGATCCCCACTGTAGCAATACACATGCTATTTGAAGTTACGTTATCCACTGGACATGGTTCTGTACAACCTGCTCTAAGTGGCCATGCTTGAGCAGAGGGATTGGACAAGATGAGGTCCGGAGGCCCCTTCCAACACCAACTGTTCCATGATTCTGTGAAATCCACCTTCCCACAGGAATCAAAGCCTTGTGCTCACTCTAGTAAGATTGCTCTTATCAGATAAATTTATGTTCTCTTTCAACAAATGATTTAGTTAAAGTGTTTCAATTAATTTTTAAATTATCTTTTAAAAACATAGATGGAAACTTAATGCCATCTCTGCAGATCTTTACCCCTTTCTGTCCCTCATTCGATCACCTGAAGGTTGTTTGCTTCTATTCCCAATTATGGTGGATTTTTAAATTTAAGTAGGAAAATGTTTTCACTCTTTCAGGATTTGGCTTTGTTCTTTTCTGCCTACACTCTTATTTTTCCCCCTATTTTCACATGGTATCCCTTCCCAGTAAAGGAGAAGGAATGTAAAACCTTTCCCTGCTCATGACATGATTACACCCCCAGCACCAGTCAAGTAGAAAAGGAAGTTGTTTGGCATGGGACTCTCTGTTCCAAGGCTGGTTGTTTTGATAACTGTTTTTCTGTTCCTCCAAAGCATTCTGCCTTGTATCTTCACATCTCTTTTGGCTCTGTTTCTTCTCATAGATCATCTGCAGCATTACACGCATTATCTTCATCCAGGAAATGAAGCACTACACAAACTAAACAAGCTTCTGAAATACCCTTTTTAAATGCCCATTTACAGTAGGTAGTGCTTCTGAAGTGATCTTTTTTCCCCATATTCAAAAAAACCCAAAACACTGCATCAGATATCAAGCAGGTGTTGAATTTTCAGCAGTAAGTTAATTGCTGTGTGATCTTTTCTCCATGCTTCTAATGCTTGGAAGCTAAAGGTTTCCCAGGTACCGCAAGAAAAGATTTGTCACCCTTTGGAGAATTTTCCCATCTGCAGCTGGTTACATACAGTGCTGTGGGAGGACTAAATCACAGATTTGCTGTAAGCTCTCCCTTAAAGATTCTATGTAAAGTTCTCTTTTAAAGGGAAGATGAATTCTGCAGGGGGCTGAAATACTCATTGAACCTATCTGGTTCTCATATTAATGCAGTGTTTTCTGTCCTGTATGGATGGTTTACTTTTCTACAGATTGAAAACAGTTTTCCTTTCAGGTAAGAACAGCTCTGTGGCTGAAAATAGTATCACGGGCTGAGGCACATGTGTTGAAAAGATCTAGAGAATAACCTACATGCATGGCAGAGTCATCAAAGATAAGAATCCCATCTTCCCTTTCCAAAACATGAAGCTGATGTGTGATGGACTGCTCCTGGATCTCATTGCTGCATCATGAAAATAAGAAATGCTGTCCCAGAAAAATCAATAACACCCAGACTAGAGGACTGAATGCTGAACTGTGGGGTTCATTCCCATCCCTACCTGGATTCCTTGGGTCACCCAAAGCAGTAACTTCATTCCTCTACATCTTAATACTCCTTGAAGGAGAAAGAACAATTCCCTATCTGAGAGGGATCAGTGAGTAACTAGAGGAAGTATTCTAACATCTGTTGCAGGAGGGCTGTCTACTGGCACCCACACGCCTGGAAACCAGAGAATCTTAAAGAAGCAAGCTCAGCGGCAGCCCTCAGAAAAGCCATCTACAGAGAATCCTATTGAGTTTCAAATACCTGCTTATCTACCAAAGAAAGTTTTCATTTCTGATTCCTTCCTATTCTAGAGTAAAAAGCAGTACTAGGAGAAAAACGCCTGTAGCCATAAGGGTGTATTGCTTTTTATTTGTTAATGTAGGGTGGATTATGAAGGGAATTAAGGAGCCCAGAGGGAGCATCTTAAATTATAATGAGCAATCCAGGCAATATTAATTTGTGGTTATTTTCTAGTCTTTTGTACTCCTTAATGCCTAAGATCTATTGCTGATCTTTGCAGTGGGCAGATGCCAACATAAATTTCTATTCTGTTTTCCTTCTTTAGTTAATTCTAACACACCAGGAAATGTAATCAACCCAGCAGATACATTACTAGTGCTGCCACAGAGCTGGGAGCTTGCCCTGGTAGGATTACGCAGCTGCTGGGGTTGCCTAGCCTGTCAGCCTTCTTGACAAATTCATTTTCTTTTAGCTGGTTAAAGGTGATTGCCTTTTAAACCTTCAGCTGCAGAAGTTTGCAGAAGTTTTCAGAGCAGTTTGGCCAGCAGGTGTTTTTCCTTTGTTATTCAGTTTGCCACATTAAACTCTCAACAGAGATGGACCAAACAGGAGAAAGAAATAAATCTCAGCCAAAACCACCAAGTAAATCCTGCTTTGCCTAGTACTAATCTGAAGCAACTGGAATTCTGGCACCTCAGGCGGTATGAGGTTTACACTGGAGAAGAGGAGGATTTGCCTCCTCATTCCTAGGGATTTATGTGTATAAAACAATACACATATATTTGCATGGTTTCTTCAACTGGAGCTTTAAATCACAAAGCTTGACACGCAGTCAGTCCGACTCAGTACTAACATACAGAAGTTGCGATCAAGTTACTTCTGCCTCCCACAAGGTCTCACAGAAAGGCACAATCTGAGGTGACACAGCATGAGAGCTGATATTTCCTCCAGCATCTTGTGGTTGTACAGGATTGATTTAGCCCGAGGTGGTGATGTTTATCCATACACAGTATCCCACCCCTGCCTGAAATTATCGCTTGTGGTGATGAATTCTCACCTATTAAATGTGTCAGAAATGTGTGTGAAAATCTATGTTGAATTCGCTTCAGGTCCATGCCTTTGGAGAGCAGAAGTCATCCAACATCACAGCATGACTTAGTAATAAATGTTTTTTGGGGTGAAAGCTGTGAAAAGCTGATGTTGACTGAAAGGGCTGTGCTGTGTATCCTCATATGGTTTTAATTGTGAGTAATGGTAACTAGAAGACACCGTGAAGTCAACTACAATGAAACGAAAGAGAAGAGAGTCTCCATACTGTGAATGAAAGATGGAAAATGAATACTTTGTATGTCAGGTAACCAGGGGTAAGAGCAAATTTCTCTATCCAGCATACATGACATAAGTGGATGAATGCAAACACATTTTCCCTATATATTTAATCATGCATTCACATTCACATTCTAGCTTCCATTGGCACATGGGCATTACAAGAGAAGATAATTGAATATTTCAGTTGGAAGGGACCTACAATGATCCAGCTGCTGACCACTGATGACTGACCAAAAATTAAAGCATGTTACTAAGGACATTGTCCAAATGCCCCTTAAACACTGACAGGATTGGGGCACTGGCTGCCTCTATGGAAATCCCTGTTCCAGTGTTTGACCACCTTCTCAGTAAAGAAACACTTCCTAATGTCCAGTTTAAACCTCCCCTGGTGCAGCTTTAAACCATAAGTGAATGAAGTGGCTTTGTATCACCATTTTGTGATGTTTTACTGCTGCAGAGCAAGTGATATGTGCATTAGCCAGCTCTAGATATTAAAAATGCCTTTGTAACCTTTGCAGCTGGCACAGCAGTTGTCAGCTGTTTGATCTACAGCTGAGGTGAGTTAATAAAAAGCTTATCTGAGCAGTGGCAAGCGGATGAGAAGGAAACAGTGGTCTAGGGACTTGGCATGAAGACTGCACAATACAGCGAGGCCACAGTGTCAGTCATGAGAGTTTTCTTGTATTTAATCAGCCTGACTCACTGCCAGGAGGAAGTTAGAAACAAAGAGCTGTGGGTCCTCAGTGGTACTCTGCATTTCAGACCACTTTGGACCCATCCCTTGGCTCTTCAGCTTCGCCCCATGGGAGCAACAGAGTTGAGGTACACAGCAGGCATGTGCCCATGTGCTGGGTTATATGACCCAGGGAGCTACAGACCAACAGCATGCCAAGCTTCCAGGCTTCTGTTTGAAGGCAGGACTCAGCAGAAAGGTCCCCAGGTTGCAAGAAGAATCAAAGTGATGAAAATAGCTCCCTTCAGCATTCTGAGCTCTGTTGTATTTGTCCACAGGATATAAATTTTGCCCTGCACATCAATGAGGCATGTGAGAATGTTATATACTCGTATTAGCATTTACTTTCAATTGGTGAAAAACATCAGGTTTTGTTCCTAACATCTTGTGACTTTCAGTTTAAACATCATGATTGAAATATCATTGTGCAGTGTAGGTGTAATAGCATGTTATTCTACACAGACATCCTGATCTCTCTTTGAAGGAGCATTCATGAATCCTGTATAATTTTAAAGTGGCACAGGGTGACATTGTAAAGAGTTGCAAAATCAATTATTAGGGAGATAAGTGACATTTCAACTTTGCAGCATGTAAAATCTCTGCTGTCAACTGCAGATCAGCTGTAGTAAATAATGGCTGGCTGATGTAAAGTAAAACAGCAAGTTAGCTTCCTTTCTTTGCAGTGGGAGGAGTTGAGGCAAACACCAAAGGCATCTTCCTGACACCTCTCAGGCTTTCCTGCATTGCTTTGTGCTTCTGTGCTCTTCCAAGGATTTTGCCAATCCAAAGAATCCATGTGGGCATGAGCCACTTGGGATCCTAATTAAGGCTCCCGAGTTATGTTCTAATTCTGTTTCAGGGTTGCAAGGCTGGAAATAATCTAGTTTCCTGGACTAACTGCAGCACTATTCCAAAGACTCAAAGTCTTCAGCTAGAAGGTGGGGAATCATCCCTGTCACTCTGCTACCTTCAAACTGCTCTCTTAAGGCAGTTTGTTTTCCTCCATCACTTCTTCAGAACAGCAAAGAAAGGGAATAGAAGAGACTTCCCGCTCCCTGCCTTCATACTCATCTATTTCCCAGGGTGGAAGTGAACAGATGAAGCTTCTGGCTCACTGCACCTCCATGGCTTGTCAGAATTGCATTTAGTTGCTGTTCACAACTTCTGGGGCAGTGTGACATGCACAGACTCCATTTTTCACCAGCTGCTGGGTGTTTTTACACATAGAACTGAATAGGAGAAACACCCTTGTTTCTACTCAAAGATCCTACCGAGCAACAGGACTTGGTTTTCTATTCCACGATTCACAAACTCAACAGGAATGGCAAAAATCTTCCAAAGTAGACTTGCATTCTCCTCCACAAAAAAACCAACTTGATTTTATAAGGATACAGATATGCAGACAAAATGTGATGCATTCCGCCTCACACTTCTTTCGTGTTAAAATTCTAACTTAAAATCAAAAAGCATTTGTAAAAGCTTTATATTTTGTCTCCATGGATTATGTTTTCAAGTTTCCCTGCAAGCATGAAAGTTGGATAAATGGTGCTTTGGAGAAGGGGTCTGACTGCTTGGTTTTTAATGGGTGCTGTGATCCTTTGTACTAGAGGTTCCCAGATCTCATGTGCCAGGCACACTTTGCTAAGAGTGACAGCTGAATGCAGTTAATTCTCTGTTTGTAAACTGGCTTAAGGCAGAAAACTCTTTGGGACTTTTTCCTAATTCTTGAGAGCTAAAAGCATCTCATATGCCCATGGCAGGGGGGTTGGAATTAGACGATCTTAAGTTCTTTCCATCCCAAACCATTCTATGATTGCCACTACACAGTTAATGAAAAGTGGACAAAGGCTGCTGATTTTCACCATTAGCCCCATAGTAAATGTGATACCTGCTTCTCCTCCAAGAAAAACACAAACCAAAAGAATATCCATGGTTCTTTCTAGCTTCTTGGATCTGGTGTCACAGTAGAAAATTCAGGGATTATACTGCTTCTGCATAGAAACACAGACCTCAAAGTCCTTTGCTAATCTTACTTAATGTCTCTAGGCTTGACACTTAATAGTTATTCTTAATATTTTTATATGAATCTAAATATGAGGCAGGAATTAACTCTTCATTAACAGAATGGAGTCACACAAAGTTTAGCATTAGGTGGGAAATGCTATAATAATGGACAATAGATACGTGTATGCTCATGCATAGAACCTCTATATAGGTAGACATGGAGGTTATCTAACATATCTCTCTGCCAAGTCCTGCTCTTTAAACTTTCAAAAGGAAGAAGTTCTTTACTGTGAGGGTGGTGAGGCACTGGAATGGGTTGCCCAAGGAAGTTGTGAGTGCTCCATCCCTGGCAGTGTTCAAGGCCTGGTTGGACAGAGCCTTGGGTGACATGGTTTAGTGTGGGGTGTCCCTGCCTATGGCAGGGGGGCTGGAACTGGATGATCTTAAGGTCCTTTCCAACCCTAACTATTCTATGATTCTATGATTCCATAAGCTCATTTGTAGAGACCTGCAATTAATGGCTATAGAAACACTGATAGAGATGATATTTGTTCATGAAAGATGTTAAAAGCTTAACGTTATGTAAGAAACAACTTCAGTAGATACCAGCAGCAGAAACCAATTGTGAAAGAGGGATTTGTGACTTGGATGTTTGGTGCTAGTGAAAATTTTACTACCCTCATAATCATTAATAAAACCACACAGTTTTCTGCTTACATAAACTTCTGGATACATAAAAACAGTATGAGTCAAGGCAAGAGAAGTTATAGACTAAGAATCCTGAAACCCTCTATTTTATTTGGTGGGAAAATAATGCTAGCAATGACAGCCTCCAGCTGGGGTTTGTGATTCTGTTCTGGGTTCTAGGAAGAATTGTAGTAGGGGGAACCTTACAAACCATTCTCAAAGTGCTTACCAAAACTGCAGGTGGGAGGTGGAAGAAGATTTACTGTATCTGTAAGAAAGCAAGCACACCCAGGCAGTCCACCTTGCAGTACAACACATAGTGCTGTATGTACCACAGCACCATTTCACACTGAAAAGAGACTCTATACTGGAGTCCTCTATGACAGCCTCTACAAATCTCTGTTGGACTTCTTTATGTCTGTCAGCATTTGTGTCCTATTCCCATTCCCAATTTAATGAATTATCTTTTCACCTTCCTAAATATTTGCTAGCCTGCCTATGGCAGAGAGGTTGGGACTAGATGATTTTTAAGGTCCCTTCCAACCCAAACCATTCTGTGATTCTATGATTCTGATTCTATGATTCTGGTGAGCACTCCTTTTCCTAAACCAGCAGTGCAATTATGTTTTACTAAAAGCACCTGACACACTAATGGATGGATACTACATGGCACTTAAGGTTAACGCAGTCTCAGCATCCTTTGCTCCATGTGTTACATAGGGGAAACACCTCCACTTACTGCTATGAGATGGCTTGAAGGAAATGTAGAGGATGAATTGCTTTAGTGAAAGCAATTCATTTAACTATAATGGCACCAAACCCGGCAGTTCCTATAGTCTGTGAGCTCTCTGATACCATTTCTGCTATTAGCTGAAATGGAGTCTTTCTGTTAATCACAGTTCAGCTTGGGGGGGGAAGCTGGGAAAACACAATAGAAAGTGCCAGCTCTATTCTTTGCCCTTCTCCTCCACACAAGTGAGTCCAGAGATTCAGATAAGCTGGGGAAAAAAAACAGGAAAACAATGATCTGTCAACAAGGGCTCCCAGCGGTTCCCTTTCTAGCCATGTCCCACAGCAGAAACAGCTTCAAGTCTCCATGGGCTCTTTGCAGAATTCAGTGTCCCAGAGCTTCTGTGGCTGCTGGAAGTCTTGCTGGGACCATGGGCTTTTGTTACACCAACTTTTTTCCACTTTAGAAATCTCAATTTCCTTTTATTCACTAACAATAGGACATAGAAGACTCGTGACTTCTCTCAGCTATGTTTCACACACCAGGATATCTTTGAATCATCTTTACCCTAAAGGAAAGGAAAAATAAATCATAGAATTAAAGAATCATTGAATGGTTTGGGTTGGAAAGGACTGTAACATCATCTATTTCCAACCCCCTGCCATGGGCAGGAACACCTCACACTAAACAATGCTGCCCAAAGCTCTGTCCAACTTGACCTTGAGCACTGCCAGGGATGGGGCATTTACCACTTCTATGGGCAATCTGTTCCAGTGCCTCACCACCCTCACTGTGAGGAACTTCTTCCTTATAACTAACATGGCTTGTTGTAATGACACTGCTGCCTAAAACGAACGGTGCCATTCATGCACGGCTGTTTCATTTATATGGCTGGAATAGAATGCCAACCACTACTGGTCCAATTCCCTTGGACTCGAAAGGTAGGACAAGGTTTTATGTTGGTAATTTCCAGATAGTTAGGAAGCTTTAAATCCATGTGTCCTAGCTTTACCTACAATGCAGACAGAGGATTTGCCTCCAGGTCTCAAAGGAAGTTTTGAGACTATTTCATTATTGAGAATTATAGCAATAATATCCAAGGAGTGTGTCTGGGAATAGAAAACAGCTTCCCAAGTAGCTCTGAAGTAGCCCTGACCACTGTTTAGGAGAAAGACAGCTCCTTACCTGACTGGGCAATAAAATATGTTAACTTGACTGTGTCCCCTTGTAAGAGAAACTATAGTGGATTTTGCCCTCTCGGTAATATGTTAACAGAGACTTTTTTTTCTAGCAAGTGGAAAATGACCATGGTATTCCCCACGAAAACAAGTCTCCGAGAGTGCTCGCACATAGCATATGTCAGAGATGTAAAGTCAAGATTGCCTTATTCCTTGTATTAACCAATCCTACAGTCTTTCCATAAAGCTGAGCTACAGTGAGCCTAGCTTCTTAACCAAACCCCACAAGTTTTACTTGAAATATCAGTATATTTTTAAGGATTAGATTTTCTTGTGTAAAGCCGCAGTTTCTTGCTGCTAGGCACAGCCTCTTTGCAGCAACACTCCAGTAGGTTACTCCAGGGCAAGAATGATGTCCCAGCTGTGTAGGAGTAGACCAAGTCTCTATTCTATGTGAGTCTATGGGAACCGGTAACCCTGTGCTTGCTCATCAGCTGAATGGTTTCTGGTCTTTTATTGCCATTGAAGGGTAATATAAGATGGAGCAGCTCTGACAGTTCACAGGTAAAACAGCCCGTGCTGTCAGAGGAATATGGCAGCAACCTTCATACAGTTTCTGTGCATGACATGCTGACTTGTGCACAAAGCATCCGGACTATTAATAAGAATCTGGCTCTTTGTTTATGAAGCTTGATGATATAACACCGGCATCTTAGATGAAAAGCACTAGATCATCAGGTCATTAATACCTTTCACTTCTTGTCAAACAGTACTTGGGGCGAGGTTCATTAAGCTGGCAAGAGCCCTAGGGACAGGAGCCAGGAGCTTAAACCAGACTCCAGTGAATTCTGTTTATCTGTGTCATTACCCAAAATGGTCAGAGAAGGAAAACAACAGTGGACACCATTGCAGGTTAAATCCCTCCAGCTCCCCACCCCCAAGTTTCTGGAATCTGATGTAAGGAAAACACTTAATTTCAGATTCAAGCATTGTAGGATGCTCTCACCTCTATCTTCTTGCAGGTGCTGCACGTTATATTTTCAGCAGATATCTTAACTAGTGCTTGTCTGGCATGAATCATAGAGGTCAAATTCCCTCCTAATGTAAATGGGCGCTGCTCTAGGCATACCTGGGAACCTCATTCTTCTGTGCTGGCAAGTAACTGGCACCAGAAGCATGTGTGTGTGTGTACACATGTGTACATGTGTGTGCATGTGTGTGTTGCAAATTGAAAACAGAACCAAATTTCAGGTCCTCCTGTTCTGTTCCCTGCAAGCACAATGGTGGCTCTCAGTGATGCTGAAGCCGTGTGTCCCTGCAGTGCACTGCAGGATGCTGTAAACAGTAATGAAGAGCTAACACATAATAGATAAATACCTAGTAGCTATAAATAACTTTAAGATTCGTCTGAAGGAGGAGATAGGGTTAAGTCATTTTGATATCTATCAAGCCACATGCACCTGCAAGCAGCTGCTAAAAATTTCTTTCTGCTCAAATATCCCATTTAATAAGCTTCTATTAGCACCATGATGATATTTCTGTGACAGAAAGAATCAGCTCTCTTAAACTAACAAATGTATGAAAATGGTTTTAAACATGAACTTGCTAATAAGGATTTGGGCTACCGAGAGTTTAATCTCTCCATTCCCAGGATTGGGAAGCTGAAGGCTTCTTGAATGCCTAGGAGATATTCACTGGCTACTGAATAATCGCTGGCATAGCCAAACCAACCTGAAGGTCCCCAGGGACCTTATTCTGTTGCAGGTTCTAGCTGGCCACCAACCAGCTTCAGCTACACAGCAATCTCTGAGATGCTCTGGTGGTGCACACTTCTATGCAGCAGCACCCAGCAATTGTAGTACAGCTGGAGTAGGTGGCTGTTGTGGGCTACAAACCATTGCGCAAGCTTGCAGCGTGACCATGCCTACTGAAAGAAGTGACACTGCTTTGGGTTTCTAGAGCCCCCAGGTCTAGAAAGGTGCTATAGAGGGGTTCCTGTCTTCTGCTGCTACTACATCAAGAGATATAAGTTCCAGCTAACAATATTGGTAAGGTAGGTGCCAAATAGAAAATGATAGATTAAGCAAATTGTGCTGGCAGGCCACTTGCAGGAGGAGCTCTTCATGATGGAACCCAATGAAGCATCAGGAGACCTGCCAGCAATGTAAATGTTTGTGAATTGGTCTCAGTTGTACTCAACTGTCCATGAATAACAAACCACAATAAATGGTGAAAGCTGACATCTTTCATGTTGGCAACTCCAGCCAGAACATTTGGTTTCCATCTGGAAATGGCCCTTCATTTAGACATTTCAGGCCCTTTTATTCAAGGAAATAGATGTAAGAACATCCTACAATGCTTGAATCTGAAATTAAGTGGGTTCTTTACATCAGATTCCAGAAACTTGTGGGGTGGGGAGTTGGAGGGATTTTAGTAATTTTTAAAAATAAACAAAACCATCAATCATTGGGAAAGTTCTCTTCCTGGCTCTGCCTCTGCCTTAGATGGGATTTGCGGTGTACCTTAGAACATTTACTAACCCTCTGTTTTGCCAGCTAAATTTGGAGCTATAGGTATCGCTGCCTGTGTTTGTGTTTCTGACTTCAGATGAGCTCTACTCCAATGAATTCTGCAACAGTTCACCTTCCCTTGTTTTGTTCTCTCAAAACTATCCTAACATCCTCAGGCAGTTTGGAGTCACTAAAACCATTGATGAACCATAGACAAGATCCAATCTGTCTTCAGATACCATCTTCTTGCCCTCTTTGTTTCTGCATAAGGCTGCACGAGACAGCACAGATAAGTTGTTCTAAAATGGGCTTCCTGCACTGATCCCTCTGGTGCTGTATGCAGAGTACCACAGTCACCAGCAAGCCAGCCCTGTCAAATGGGAATGGGTCAGCGTAATCTGCCCCCATGCACAACTGTCATGATAACCAGTGCAAGATGAGCCAGGACAGACTGTTCTCAATGACAGACTCTAACTTCTGCTATTCTCCAGTGCCAGCAATTACCTTAGCCAAAGCATGACCATATTCATACACAAGATTAGCCTTTTCCATGAATACCAGCACAGTTTTGCCTGTAATCCTCTAGTTTTTTTCCTCTTGAGAGTCCTGAGAAAACTCCTGCTGGCACAAATTATCCTGACTCCACAGAAATCAACAGAGCTCTGACAATTTTTATTCCAAGTCAGGTTCTTCTGCCACTTGGCAAGGAGACCCACAGGGCATTAGGGTAATCTGATAGGAGAAATCAGGTCTTTGTCCCTGCCTTTGGACCTGCCTTACTAATTGGGAAAGTAAAGTCCAGAGAATGAGAGGGAAAGGGCAGCATGTTGTTTAACAGAAATGAATGCCATCATAATGTCATCATCATCTGCAACTGCAATAGATCTATCTTAACAGCAACGAGTTCGGAGTAGGGATTGCATTGACTCGGTTTGCATGACCTCAAGAAATTATCATCTAGTTTCTTCTTATTTTGAGTTAAACCAGTCAGGAGTGTTTTGGGAAATTGGATTGATGGGCTACATGGAGAGCACTATGGCTTGTGCTGTCACAATCACTCGTCATGCTTGATAGTGCAGAGTGCACATCTTGCAAAACACTGTCAAAGTAATAGCAAATGGCCATTTTGAATTAAAAAAAAAATAGTAAAATCAAGATTAGTACCAGGAAGGATAGAAATTATTCTTGGAAGTTATTCCTTAATATTTGGATATAATCTACCTTATCCAGAAACATCTGTCTGAGTGCATAAGACAAAAATATGCTTTTGTCCCCTGCAGCAGCATCCAAAAATGAGGTAGTAACTATTGCTTCCTGATGACACACAAAGGGGGGTTTTATCTATGCCAAGATCATCATATGAACACTGGAATAAAACTGCAAACAGACAAGAAAAAGGGCACACACCTGAAAGCCCTTAACTAGCCTTTCTATCCCCTGAACTTCACTAGCCTGCTCCAAAGAGCTTCACTGAAGTTTCATTTTCCTGAGGATGTGTATATTCAGTTAGGAAAGTCCAAACATCTCTTAACAATAGCTTTATGTCAGGCCACAGTTTATTTCTTGGTGTTAATACAGGCTCTTAAAAGAAGTTCAATCAATGCCCTTTGGGTTCAGGGAAAGCTGAAAAATATGGATGCCAGATTCCCTTCCAGTTTCAAAGGGATTTCAAACCTTGCTGTTCCCCCAAGAGAGGATATATCTACTAAATCTGCAGAGGCCATTAAACTGTGAAGTCAATCACTGTAAAAATATCTTGGTAAACAGAAAACAAAAATGTCTGGGGAAACAAATAAAGAGAATTCTGTGGGGACTAGAGCAGGGCAGAAATAATCATAACTGCAGAAAAGGGGCAAACTGAATTACAAGCTGAGCTTGATGTTGTCCCCTTGCAAGAGCCTAGTCTGCAAAGGCAGGTGGAGTAACCCTGCTGCACATGGGGCTGGGAACACCTGAGATGAAGCACCAGCTGCAGCATGGGAGATTCAGACAGTAGGAAAGCGTAGGGAAGAGGTGCAGCAGATTGCTTGAGGAGGATGCAGAATCACAATAGATCTTGAAAATAAGTGGGGAATGGGTGAGAATGACAAAAGCAAAGCTGGTTGTGTCCTGGAAAAGAGGCAAGGGCTAGGGTAGCCTTCCCCTCCTGCTTTCCATGGTCACGTCTTTGCTATGTTGGCATTTCAGTTCTCAGAACCAACTGGGTTTAGAGCCAGCTGTGTCCACACAACTTGTGCAGGATCATGGGCTGTGTGGGAGAACAGTTTTCCATGTACTTCCTCAGGGTGTCTTCATTTTCATTCATTGCCTACAGGGATGCACAACATAAAAAGGGAGGCAGCACTCCAAAGAAAACATCCCTGACTGACCTTCTGTGCTCCCAGTTAATCCCTCTGCTCAAGAGACATACTCCAACCTAGTGCCAGAGCCTTGATCAGTTCACAGGACCAACAAGTTTGTATTCAGTTACAGGACATAAGCCAAAACAATAGATGCAGCCACTAACTCCATGTCGTCTAGGAAATGCAGGCTTACATGTAGATGTCCCTTATCACATCCATGTGATATGCGAGCCTGTAAATTGTCATATTGAGACAGATCAATAGTCCATCTACTTAATCAGTCTGTGACTCCTGTTTGACTGTGTTTGCCTCTGCATTTCCCTCTAAATCATCTCCTTTCTGCAGAAAAGCACCTTTGGAGGTCGTTGCAGACACTGACGAGTGGCAGGAACACAGCAGGGCAATAGTGGCATCTTGCAATCATGAAAGGTTTTGTCCAGGTAGAAGCATTTTAACACTTTTATGCACAGAATTACAAGAAACAACCCTGAAATTAAAATGTCATACCCCTTTCTGAGACTGAAATAAATGATGTTGCACATCCTAACACTCCCTACAGAGCTAGAAACTGGGGAAAACAGACTATTTCTCTGAGAATCCTTTCTATTTGAAAGAACATGCTCACTAAGGCTGTCTTCATCTCTTTTTCAGCATCTACAGGACTCTATGACATGCACAGGAGGGAAGCATTGTAAGTAAATGACCCCAGCCTGACTTCAAAGGAAAGTGAGCTGGACAACATGTGCCAAAGGGTTTAACATCTGTGCCATTCCTATAAAGCATTGTTTTGTCCTTCATACTCAGTGAGGAGACACCCACATGTGTTCTCCACTTTCATTGTGAAAGCAGGAAATGTTTAATTAAAATCAAGCTTAACTTACTTTGTTTTCTCTTCGTGCCAAAGTAACATCAGCTGGTGAGAGGGAAGATCTGCAAGTCTTGGCACCCAAAGGGCCTCACCCACCAGAAGGACAGAGTTGGAGATATCCAGACAGATCCACTGGGATGATATCTGTGTCCTTAGGGTACAGAAACAACTAGGTCATGTACCAGGAAGAGCAGATCTTGCTGTGTGCTGAGGGCATTCATCATGGATAGTTGTACCAATCCAAACTCTGTAGCTTTTGTACAGAACAACAGCAAAGAGAGATGGCAAGAGCCTCACCAGAATATGCAGTCTATCTGTCTTACTCCAATCTATTACCCTGATGAGCCACAGTGACTTGGAGTTAGGAGAGTTGAAGAGAGGGCAGCTCCAGATATTGTTCTCCATGAACCCCCCCAAAGCCAGCAGCCAGAATAGATTAAGAATAGATTAAGAAACTTGGAGATGTGACTGATTTATATCCTCACTGGATCAGGACAAAGAAAGGACACTTCATCCAGCCTAATATCCAGATCTTATTTTATATGCCAAGGGCTGAAAGGCCTTTCAGTCCCATTTCACTGACCATATGGTGACACAAAACTTTGTGTTATGTGTTGGTAATGCAGAAAACAGTCCTATGGTTGTGAGTGGTTTGGGAGGAAGTTTAGGGCTGCAGGTTCTTTTCCCAGAAACAGCTCCACTTCCAATCACATCTCATGATGTGTCAGATACAACTTTGCTTCAGCATGGGTGGTACAGTCAAGTGCTTTTTGCTATGGCATTGCAAGTGCCAGGAGAGACACTAGTTCTCTTAGGGAAAAGAAATCATTGTGTAGCCTGAACTTTCCATGCAGTGGCCATAAATCAAGTCCCTGGAGGCATCCACCACTTTGGAAAAGTCTATAGCATCAAGGTAGGCTCCGATCAATGTGTTCTGAAGAACATAATTCTTTCCATTAAAATTTTCATCAATTTAGGTGTTCGTGAAGCCTTCTTCAAATGATTCAGTGTTTTGGGTCAAATCTCTCCTATGAAAGGGACCCAAATCAAGCTAGAGGCAAATTAACATTTGCAATTTTAATACATTTCCTCACCAAGCATTCACTTTCTCATTTGCAAGGAAATCCTGAGGCAGGCTTGCTGAAACTGTGAAGTGCTATCTAAAACCCGTTGGGATTGTCATATTTATTAACATAATCACTGGCATTTTTCTCTAATTTAGATGGGGTCTTTAGTGCTTAGAAGTAGAGCAGCCAGAATATAGCACTGGCCATGATCCCATTATCAGAAGATACCCCCTCTCCACGAAAACATAATCCCTGGCTCATTTAGCATACTAAAGTAGGCTAAAATTGCTTCCTCAGTTACAGATGGGGAATCTGAGGGTAAGAAACAAATATGTTACTCAAAAAGTAGGATTCCTTTCTTCCATCAAGCTCTAACATCTTGCAGCAAAGGAAGACTGAGAGACAATGCACTATATACAATGCACAATATACTGCCATATTTATGCATCCAAAGTGAGACGAGGATGGGTGGATTTGTCCTGTGTGTTAGTGCTATGACAGTGGAGCTTTGTCTCAGTCATTTTAATGACACTTCTTGTGTTCCCTTCACTCCCCATTCCCCCTCTGGCCCATCCTGACATCACCCCATACTTTGGCTGTTTGACCCTCCTTCCCGTTTTTCCCAGAGAAGGGGAAGTAAACAGAAGTTGACATGAGCTCAGAAAAGAGCTCAGGGCAGAACAAGAGTGTGAAGTGCTGTGGCTCATACAGTTGAAGCACAGCAGTGCTCTTTCCTCAGTTTTAGAGGCTGTAAAATGGCAAGCAGCAGAGCACAAACATGTTGTCATGACAATGAGTGTAATAAAATGGGGGCTTCTCTGCATGGTTAATGCATTGAGAGAAAGGTAACCAGGACAGCAATAAACACTTGAGAGATTTCAAAAGCAACACAAAGTCTGAAATGTAATTACATTAGAGACAAATTATCTGTTATTGATGAAATGGTCCAAACTTTCCTATGTGTATTGATAGTGCTCTAGTGAGCGTGAGGCAGAAGCTATGAGGCACAGAAAAGGGTCATGTAGGCTGCTTCCACAGTCCAGCCAAGGTCTCATGGACTAATCCAAAGCCCTCCTAAACTAGCAAGAGCTTCTCCAGGCAATCAAAATCGAATCTACACACTAGATGCCAGTCTGTAGAATGAAATACAAGGGTTGCAGTGTCCCCATGCAGACCTTTACCCAGAGCATGGACTGGATGATTGAGCCTCTAGGGAAGAAACATCAGGACTGGTTCGTTGATGAAAATGCTTACTTGGGGGGAAAGTATCACGTGGCAAGCCTCAGGCTGGCTGTTTACAAGTGGGCTTAAGAGAGGAATTGTGATAGTAATAATAGCTGGACTTTCTGTTTATTCTTCTGCCTGCTTACAGGCAGCAAGGGGTTTCTGTTCCATGGAAACTCCATCATACCTCCCTCATGCCCCCTACAGCACTTTCTGTCAGAGACACTGCCTTCAGCATCAAGCAGTTACATGTTCTCCCAGTGATAACAGACTCCCTGACGTACGTGACTCTCCAGAACCTGTGCTGATCAACACAAGGGATGGTCAGTCATGCAGTCAGTCAGCAATGCCTGCCTCATCACGATCCCAACTCTCTGCCCTGCCTCATCAGGCTATAGGTAAACAGAGATGCATTAGGAAGGGTAGGCTTGGAAGCCAAAAGCTACAGACGCATCCTGTACTCTGTCCACGTGTCCACCCTGTACACAGCAAGCTATTCCAGCCTGACCTAACACCTGCAAACTGACTCTTCTGCATGGTTGCAATGCCACACTCAGCCCATCCAACCAGGAAAGGTGCAAGAGAAAACTCTGGATCAAACGTACATCACAGTACAACACCTTGAGGCTTCAAAAGAGGTGGGAAATGAAGAGAAGCAGGAGAAGAGAACTCAAAAGTGCTAATAAACACACATGCCAAGCGTGAGTCATGGCACAGTGGTCTCCATCCATTCAGGCTGGGTGAGTTGAAACTGAAGGGACAAGTGCATCCAGCAGCCACAACCTGAAGACCCTGGATGCTGATCACTGCAAGAAGCCGGTGTTAATGAAGAATTCTGAGGTTATTTTGAACCTCTGTATCAGCCCTGTATATCGGTGCTATGACAGTGCAACTTTGCTGCAATTATTTTAATGCCACTTCTTTTTTAACCTGTTTCCCAGTTTAATGAGACCAGTGACAATGAGAACACTGCGTCATGACCTGACAACAGACTGCCTCGAAATGCACAGTTCTCGGGCTAAATGATTCCTTTTTGCTTTTCTCTTCTGGTTGTGAACTCTTAACCTTTGATCCTAAGGAAGCAGATAATGGCTCTTTTTGAACAAAGACAAACTGATAGTAGCAGACCTTTCAGTTCATAGGAAGGTTTTCTTTGTTTCCAAGTCAAAACTCACTGGCTCAGATCCAGCCAGCTGTCTTCAGTTTGTGGATGTGGCTCTTGAGTAAGGTTTTAAAACTACATCCAGCATTGTGTAATTGATGAACATTCATATTTTTGAGCTTTGCAGGAAGGACAGATCAAACAATAAGGAATGATGGAGGCCAGCATGCCATACTTACATTGTGTGGATCAGCCTGTTCATGGGGCTTCTGGTTTAACAATAATAAATCTCTTGCTAGTATCCTCTGGTCTCAGTATTGTCTCCCTCTCAAAACAGGCAGCCCTTGCCATGTTGAATTCCAAAAGCAGGAATACTGCATCCCTGTCTGCTTGGGCATGACTGATCACATCTGCGTTCCGCTTTGAAATATTTGGTATCTCTGCTTCTTCTCTAAGACTACTCCATAGCCTACCAGATCGCATTATCAGGAAGTTCTGCTTGATATTCCTCCTTCAGCTGTCCTAAACACACTCAAGCATCTTGTTCAGAGCCATTCTTCAGGACATCTCCTATTATGCTGCTATCCCACTCCCTTTCATGCAAGTTCTCCGTGCACATTCACAGCAGTCCACTTCAGCAGCACAGTAGGGCTGACATCTATCACATAGCATTTAGTTTATTCCCCTTCATAGCTCACCTGAGCCCCTTTTCTTCCTGCAGTCATCCTCCTGTGAAGTTAAGAACACATGCAGACAATCAGACATTCAAAACAAGGTCCTGTTTTGAAGGCACCTGTGAAGGCAGGAAGCCAGGCTGGTATGTTGTGGGCAGCACCCACAGACAGACTGTCTTAATTTCACTCTCTCAACAAATGTGAGAACATCTCAGCTAGGAAACCACAGATTTGTTCACATTGCATCTAGGGAAGAGAGACAGCATATATTTTTTGTAATGCAACTACACTGTGCCATAACTAACTCATGGCACTAGGACTAACAATGTCCCAGTTATTAGCTTACTAGTCATACTGGAGGGACAAATCCTACACTACAAAAAAAAGAGCTATTTCTTCCTATTCTGTCATACATATAAAGAAATTATTGGGAAGTTTTTTATTTCTCTTCCCTAAGTGGCAACTAAAGCATGTCTCTCTTTGTATGGCTGTTCAATATGTATGTTATGTTTAAAGGCATTAAAGTTCACCACCTCCAGATGACAGGCCACTTCTCTTACACAAGACTTTGCTGCTCAGAGAAGAAGTCATACAAGGGTTAAATGATTTCTCCAAGGCTAGGAGCACATAACCAAGTGGGGATTGTAACTAAGGGGCAACCAGGCTCTTTTCCTGTTCAGTCACACTGCTGTCTGCACTGCGATGATTTCATTCACCAAAACATGGTCATGGACAAAGAACGGGCTCTGAAAAAACAGCCCCTTATCTGCTCCTGCCTGCCTCTTGTCCAAGTCATGTGTGATTAGTTTACTGACACAAACACCACTCTGGAGCCAAAGCAGCTGCTGGAGCAAGCTGTGCCCTGATACAGTTCATGCCTTTAGAGCAGTGTAAGAGCGGCAGCTATGGTTTAGCTGAGTACAGGAGCTTCACTGTTTATAGAGCTGGAAGGAAAACACAGCTTGATTATAAGGTATCAGGTAGATCTGGTTGAGTTGGCAATCAAAAAAGAAAAGTCAATCATGATTTGTAACAGTAACTGCAGTGAGTATGAAATAAAGATCAGCTGTAGGGAACACATATGGAGTGGGAGAGAAATGTAATTCCCAGATGGTTTATCTTTTTTTTCTAATTGTCCATAGGAAGCAAAAGGGTTCAAAGTACTTTGGACTGGGGGTACTAGGAGTAGGTGGCAACAGAACCTCTGTGTGTGTAACTCCAACCAAATACCTTTTAAGTAATTACTCCTGTGAAAATTAAACTAAGGAAGCTTCATTTCAAATAGGTGTTTGCATCAGACCCAAAAGGGTCTGATGATGAGTTGCAGGGTAAAGGCAAGTTGCTGAGGTCCAGGTCCATCCCATTTAACTTTAGGCACTTAAATGCGTTGGCTAATGTAGGAAACTGGGCTTCCTCACTAGTCAATGTAGGCAAAAGCTTCTTCAAAGAGACTTGAAGCACATTCAGAATTAACATCACTTTCTACTTCATACAGAAGAATTCTAAACTCTAAAATTCAGTGATGCTCTTAACTTGGAGACCTCACTTAGTTGCACAAAGTTATTCCATTCCTGCAGTCTAAATGGCTTTTGCTGCAATGTACGTCCATTCCTTCTTGACCTGTATCCAATAGAGAATAGTTTATTCCTCTTCTCTTTACAGGAATGTTTTACTCTGTCATTGTGTCCCCTTACTGAGGTATCTGGAGTAAGCAAACCCAGTTCTTTCAGTTTTTCCACTCCAGCCACAGTGTCAAGAACTCTAGTTGTTCTCACTGTTTGCTTTTGGGATCATGCCACTAGGCTCACATATTTCTAAAAGCTGGCACCCAAATCTGGACACTAGCATTGCCAGTGGACTAATGCCAGGCATTGATTTGCTATTCTATTTTCAATAGAGTGGAAGGATTATGTGTTGCATGTAACTCCTGCTTCTGATGCTTGTGTAAGAGCAGTTACCACTCCGCAGAGACCTTGCAGCATGTCAGGATTAGCACACCTTTTCACTGAGAGAGAAACAAGAGCCATACCCTTTAGTCCTACTCCCACAAGAATGTCTTCTCATGGTACAGAAAGAGCAGGAAATGGGTATAAAGAGAAAAAGACAAATTTGGTGGTATCAGTACACAGTAATCCCACAAATCAAACACTGATGGAGATGCTGAAGTTGGGAGTTGCAGTCCAGCCTTGCCAAGTCCTTTTGGGTGACACTGCAAAAGCAATTTAACCTGTGATTCCCTTTGATTCTTCTCCTAACTTTGATCTAACTAGCCTGGTTTAGGTCTGTAGGAGGGCACCTGTGTTACCACATGCCACATTCATTCACTCTATCTTGTTTAAACCACTGACTTCCACTGTTGTACAACTGTTAGCAGCATTGAAGTAAAAAGTTGAGAGTGATGCCAGCTGCTCAGCCCAGTGTCCAAAAGTATGAGAGTGAATCTGTGATTTCAGAACAGTTGAATGAGAGCTGCAGAGACCTGGTAAACAGCAAAAGGGCCTAATGCTCATGTCAGAAGCCCTCCTGTGCCTTCCAGAAATGCCTTTCCTGGGTTTGAGACTCTTCAGAGAACAAAATGCCACATGATATGATTTGCAATGATCCCTGAGTTCTCTAGCAACACATGATGAACAGCAACTAGGCAAAGCAATTAGGAAGCCAAAGAGTTCATAGCCTATGTCCTGAAGTATGCTTGCATAAACAAGCTCCTTGAGTCATTATGAATAATTAATGGGTAAAACCCCCTAATCTCATTCCTGGATAGCCCTCAGAATAAAGGGATAAATAAATCATAAGGAGCAAGGTGTTTTCTGAGTGAGAATACCCAAGCTAACTACAAGCTTAGCAGTTTCACATTTCAAGGCTGTAGTGGGTAGCCTGTGGTTACTGTCAAGAACAGCTTGAACACAGAGGTGTTTCAATAACAGCACTGCTATTTACAATGGTAATATTATTCTGTCTATAGGAGACCTTTCAGATGAGGACTGCAAAGTGGTTCACAGCTATTCAGCTTCACAAAAGGCCAGAGGGAGTACTTATTAGATGCAATTATGGCATTGTTACTAATGCATTACAAGTTTACTGGCAGGTGTAAATTTTTGCTACTCAGATATGAGGGATCTATATGCATAAAGTATAATAGCTAAGAGAAAACTTCATAAAATAAAAGGTTAATCTCCCTTTTTGTCCAAAGGCATTGTACATAAGCAGCGGATATAGCAGGAATTTCTTGCAGGTGAAATTTATGTCACTTGGTCATGAATGAGTTTAGCTTGAAAGCACAGTGAGGTATTTGTGTATTATGAAATGTCCTGCTGATTGAAGAGGAGGGGGACAAGGAAGGTCTAGTTAAGCTGAATCCAAACTTGGGCTCTTACAAAGAAAATCCTAAGCAGAGGGTTTGATATCAAAAATATGCTGTTACCCACAGAGCCAGAATATCATAATTTAATTTGTTATTACAAATTAATAAGCAAACTGGTGAGCAGTGAAGCAATTTGTCACTATCTCAGCATTTTATGATAAATAGGAAAAAAAGTGTGTGTCCTGGTCCACAGCTATGGGAGAGCAAAACATGCATAGATGATAAATAGCTTTATTCAAACCAGCAGTACCAAGGCCACCAAGAAATCAGCAGCAGCAAATGTGTCTCTTAGGCAGTGAGGTTAGTAGAAGCAGATGTGTTACTTTAAGCATTGGCTTGAACAGGGTGAATAGAATAATTTAGAACAAGTAGTTACAACAGAATTCAGTCACTTGTCTTTTCCCACTTGCTAGAGGACTCCAGTAGTCTGCAGAGCAGCCAGGGCAGCACATTAACTGCTGATGACCCAGATCTGAGGCAGATGCAAGTCAACCATTTATTGTGTGGCAATTGAAGCACAGCAGTCTTCACTCAATGACAAACATTTACTATAACTAAGGTTGGTCTTCAGGTTGTTCAGTTTCCAGAACCAGATGTCAAAGACATTTACCAGAAAGGTCCAAAGCAATAGGTTAGTTTGAAACACAACAGAATTAGACCAATGTTGTTGCAACAGGTTTCCATGGTGGAATTGTTTTTAAGTTAACTGTGTAAGCTTTAGCCTTAGTTTTTATCATGTTAAACAAGAGCAAACTCACATGGCTCTGCAAACCTTCCATCCAACACTGATGCATCCGTCTCTTTCTTCTACTTTTAGCTAATCCTATGATTATTTGCACCAAATAAAAGCTGTCAGGATCCCCACACATTTTGGAGGGATACATCTATTGTGACTTTAAAGAAGCTTTGCTCTGTTCCATGCATAGTAAAGATAGTGTCTACCTGAGTATGTGGCATGGCAGGTTTGTGTTGTGTGTTTGATAGCTATCTGAGAGGACACACAGGGCTACAGATAGATGCTAATAGGCAGAGATTACTGGTTGTGAAGTCCAAGATAAGACTTGGTTTTCCTCTTAAGGAATCAAAGTTGGCTTAAAAGAGGAGGAGGACCATTACTTAGATAAAGCTTGTCACTGAACATTGCAAACTGCCTGACAGACAGGTCTGAAAAATAAAACTTGCAGCTGAGCATCCTCCAAATGTTTCAAAAGTCACCCTTAATGCCACCAAAAAGGAATAATCATTCAGCTTCTTCTCGCTGTGCTATAGACTCAGCTATTCAGAGCTCTCTCACAGGGTACTTCCCTAAGTTAACATGAACCACAGTTGACATTTCTAGCTTAAACAAATCCAGGATACATTTTCTCCCAGTGGAAGCCCTAAGCCATTTCCCTACAAAATCCTCAGCTCTACATCTGGAGATGCTCAGCAAACAACACTGGGCTGCCCAGACATCCAAATCAGTCTTAGCCATGCACCCACCATCACAGCCAGCGAGGGCTGGAGGCCCAACCATGCTGCACAAATCAGTCCTTTTGCCATCCAGAACATATGTACATATTTCCCACACATATGAAAATGCTGGTTCCTCCCCAAGCAGTCTGAATTAGTCTTTCTGCATGTTCCAGCCACTAGCTTACGTGTTATAGTCCTCCATGATGAGAAGGGGAAAGAAATGGTTTCTTGACTCACACTCTTCACTAGCCAGCATGTTGCTTGACACAAAAACACTGTCACTGTGCCTTTTCACTGCACCTCACATCCACACCTCAAGAGGTGCTTTGAAAGGATTAGCTTCTTGTTCCAATTAAAAAATGAGATGGTATTTTCCAAAGCAAGTGACTTTCATCCTACCGATTGGTAAGGTTTGGGATGGAGAAATAGACCAATTCCTTGCAGCCAGTATGCGTTGAAGCAGGAATAGATGAGAGTAAAACCTCAGAGGATTCCTAGTCATTGCTCCTTTGCTCTGGTATCCAGCCACAGTCTCTCTGTATAAACGAAGGCTCTGGCCACTACAGTGTTTTCTGGGCTGCTGTAAAATGTTTCCCCACTCCTCTCAAGGAAATCACTGATGCTTAAAAGGGAAGCATCCTTAGTCAGGCTTTTCTCACAATGTCTCTGTCAAGGAGTCTGCATGTCAAGAAGCTATAAGGAGATGCAGACAGCGTGAGTGAGGCTTGGCAAACTGCAATTAGAGGCTTGGCTGTAATCTGGATTTGTGAGTGCATCATTATAGCTCCAGAGTAATATTAGCGCAGATTGTAAATAAAGCACTTCCGTCAAATAATTACAAGTATTAACTTCACAAACGTGACATCAGTGCCAAAAAGAATATTCTGCCTCCAGAAACACCAAAACTGGCTTGTTCTTCACAAAGTTTCAACATTGCTTTTGCCCAAGAACTCACTATTCTGATATGGATGAATGATAACACCATAGTAAAAGCACTTTATAAACCGGGATATCAGTCAGAGGACGAGTCAGTAATAGCAAGTCTGGATCATGTGGATGGCAAGGTGTCACTGAGAAAGGGAAAACAAGAACTTCTTCTGGGTGAGATACTTCAAAGTTAAACTGCAGACCTCTCTGAGAGGCTGGGGCATGGAATGTTGAAAGCTATCAACTAGATAGACAAACAGCCAGCATCAGTTGGTTCAGCTCCTTCTCTATTAGGCTTCTGACAAATACATATAGCCAGCAAGAGCCAGAAGGTTTACCCCCGATTCAAACTTCCTCTACACATACAAGATGAAGCCTAGTTTCTTACAGTGGTATTTCCAGAGTCACAAGAGCTCCTTCCTCCACTCCCCTAATGAGGCATCAGTCCAGGGCCCTAAACTTTAAAATTGTGAGTAGGATTATAAAAACCACCACAATTCTCATGAGATACAGGAAAAAAAGAGACCTGGCCCCAATCCTACAGTGGAAATCAGAGGATCTTTAAAATATGGGCATTTCTAAAGAGCACTAGGATAAAGGAGTGCTCAGTCCATTCTGGGAGGATTGAATGGAGTTGAACCCCCTTGTCAAACTCAGCCTTTTCTTGAGTTTTAACTTTTTAGCAACCACACAACACAGATTTCAAGGGAGAAGAAACCCTTGTTCCTCAGCATCTTTTTGCTCGGTGTGTGACAGAGAGAGAGAAGGACAGATAGTCATTGCATCTCTATCACCTGAAGTCCTGATGCTCTGGAAGACCCTGCCACAGTAACCCAGCCCTTGTTTAGAGAATTTTTTTCATCAGGAGACCATTTTTCAAGCATGAAATGGTTGTAAGCCATTAAGATGTAAGCCAATAAGTCAGTAAGCAAGGGCTGGCTTACTGTTGCAGGGTCTTCCAGAGCATCAGGACTTATTTGTGTGTGATCAAATTGGTTTAGAGCTTTTCAAACTGCTAATATGCCTGGTCCTGTACATGCTAACCAATACATTAACCACAGCCCTCAAGTCCACAGGAATTAATAGGCATTGACTGCTTTGGACTCCCTAAATCATAGTGTGCTTGCTTACTGTAGCACACACTATTATATAGTATACCTTGTATAATTATGGTGTACTTACTTACTGTAGCATACACTACTATATAGTATACCTTGTATAATTATGGTGTCACACACACAGTATTGGTCTGGAAAGTATGGTCACTTCTGTTATTAATACATTTGATTTCTGGTTTAGTAACACTGTTTAACTGAAAGAAACTACATAGAGTATTTGGCGCACTGTCACATGTAATCGAGTGATAATGTCAATGGAATTGCATGTTGTCACAGGATAACAGCCTCCCTTTGCTGCTGAAATGCCAAATTGAAGCTGAGGCATTTATGGAAAATAAATGTCAAGTCAAAGCCAAGATGTTTATTTTAAAAACAAGAGACATGGATCTTGTGGCAGCGTTCCATCATGTCTCTATTTCCCTAATAACAAATGTCCAATGTGAATAGACCCAAGCTACAATTCCTTCGAGGATCACATGGAGAGG
This sequence comes from Agapornis roseicollis, assembly GCA_002631895.1. NCBI lineage: Eukaryota > Metazoa > Chordata > Aves > Psittaciformes > Psittacidae > Agapornis > Agapornis roseicollis. The sequence continues at coordinate 157,045 of NDXB01017645.1, read as the reverse complement.
ATGAAGCCTGATCACTTCACACAAAGACTTTGCAGAATGGTCTCTCATCTGCTTTGCTTCAGGTCAGCTTTTAGCCAAATTGTCCAGATAACAAGCACAAAATGGCTTCTCAAATGTATGCTATGTTAATGTATGCTGTTTTGCTATGTATATAGGAAGTCTGGGAGGCCAGCAGGAAGAAAAAGGGATAGCAAATTCATTTTTAATGTGCTTTTACATAGCCCTTTTTCTCCAGAGAAAGAATGACAATAACATGAAGCTCACTGAAGTCAATGGGAAACCTTCCAGGTACTTCAATGGTCATGCCTTAAGAGAAGAAACAGTTAATATTTTAAGAGGATATTATGTTAATAATGGCAGTGACCAAATTTGATTATAATGAGAGCATGACCACACAAGGCTGGACAAGGTAGACAAGATCCTTCTGGGTCACAGGTGGCAGCAGAGCCACCCCTTGCATCTGGCCCATTGGAGATACCTGCTCTGTCCACACCAGTCTCAGGTCACATAGAAACTGTTCCTGCACTGCATTTCTCCAGTAAAGCTTCCTTAAATCCAGTAGCAAAGATGACAGAATTTGTTTTTCTTTGTGTGGGGAAAACTGAAGGTTATGAGCCAAGACCCAAACTGCTGAGATACGGTAAAAAAAAACATGTTAAAGCTAAAAGTAAGAGCTGGAAATGTCCAGGTCTAAGACATGATGTAGTCTGATCCAAAGTTGCAAGTTAGAGTTTTGTCAAACTTAACTGTAAAGGCTTGATTGATGAGGCATCCACTGCTACTCCTGGAAAAGTAATGGGCTTGACATCCTAAAAGCTCTTTCAGATAGTCGTATCAAATTTTCCCTTTCATCACGTTACCACTCATTCAATGTCTTTGTATTCATGTAAATTATTCATCTTCCTGACATTTTTTTCTCCTCCAACTGCATTAAGAGATAATGTTTTCAACTAGTTAAAATTGCCTTTCCTCCTCCTCATCTGCTAACCTACCATCCTTCTCTAAATGCTCATCACCACTCTGTCAGCATCCTCCCTCTCCAACCAACCTCACAGAGTGCCAAGACCTGGTACAAGTTTCCGAGAGCATCCCCCAGTGCCCTGCATCATTCCCACTCTCCTGCTCCACCGCCGGTGCTGCTAGCCTTCCCCAGGGCAGTGATGTGTGAAGATGCATACCCATGCAATAGGACTCTCATCCTGCAATCTGGTTTGCGTGGCAAGACGAGCAGGAAGCAGTGCAAAGCATCTCAAAGGACTGGGTTTAAAAATATACCCAGATAACCCACTTCAGTTCCTGAAATGTTGAAACTTTTCACAGCTCGTGGAACAGGGTTCCTCAGATGCAATACATTTTGATTTTCATTGGATCTATCCATTACTCTCTATGCAACAGAAGATTGATCTGTCCTAATAACTACTGAGTGAGAGGTTCGGGGTTTTTTTCTTTTAAATGACATCCAAAGGACAAATAACCTAGTTACTCATTAAAAACTGTGATCTGGAGAGCAAGTGGAAACAAACCATTCCAGTTCTGGAATTTCTTCTCTGCAACTGACATCTATAAATAATATGCAAGCAAAGAGCTATATTGAGATCACGATAAGGAGCTGTCTGAAATGAAAATTACAATGACAAGGAAATACTGAGTTAAAGGAGATTTGCAGAAGGTAACATTGTGGAAGGGGTTAAGTTACAGTGATTGTTTGGCTGCTCTGTGCTTCAAGAGCCAGAGGGATGTTCTGTACAGAAAATATAAAACTGCTTATTTTTTCCTTTGAAGATGCATTGTTTCCCAAAGACATTCTGGCTCCAGCTCTGATCTGGCATTCCAGATTGATGCTTGTTGAACCAGCAAAGACACAGGGAAGCAACACATGATTGTGTATCTTCTGGTTTATTGCATACTTGCTGGCAATTTCCTTTATTTCTCCAACTTTTAAGCTTATCTTCTGTTATGGTGGTATGAGGATCTCCAGCTGGAGATCTGACAGGACAGCTTGATAGGCAAAGAACTGGTATTTAATCAGATGATGATATTTATTAACTGTATAAAGATGCTACAGCAATAATGGATCTGAACAGATGACAGGGGGATGATGCTCCAGGAATAGCAAGCAGAGCAGCTACGTGGTACTCCCGACAGTGCTCCCCACTGTCAGTGTCATCTTGGGAAGACTTTATCAGATTTTGACAGGCTGATGTTGCACTAAACGGGACTAGGCACATTCACAGAATTCATCAAAGCGCCTCAGCTGTGAGGCTTCAATGTGGTGAGGCACCACAGCCTCGGACCTACTCGTACTACAATGAAGGTTGTTTCTATCCCACAGCTCCATTGTCCTAACCTGGTTTCAGACTATTATGTTTTTACATCAGGATTACAGCTACCAGTCCTGGCCAAATATTCCCAGCCACAATCCTTCTGCTTCTCATTCAGCATAAGGTCTCCCTCTATTCTTGAAGATGCCTCCCGCCCTTCCCACCAACGAGGGCCATACTTTAGTCCAGGAGATGACAAGCAGCAAAGCAAAGTCCATGGGAACACGAGGGAATGCTTTGGCAAGCAGCAGGTCCACGCTGGTGTGTGGCCTTTATGGTCAGGGTTAAACAAACAGCGTGTAAATAAATAAATAATCTGCTCCCAGGTTGTGACCTTGTAAATCAAGCCTGATCCTGGAAGGGGTTTTTATGGTCCAGCTGGAACTTTGGAGCAGCCTCAGCAGAGTAAATATGGGGGGAGGGGGGTATGAAAATAACTGTTTCTTCCAGTTGCTCCCAGGCTGCTGTGGGGAACATTTGATTCTGCTGTAAGACATGCTGATGATTAGGAAAAAGGAGAGAGGGGACATCGCTCTCATTTACCCAGCAGCTGCTTCACATTATTTTAAGAGGTTTAGAAGAGGAGTAAAACACAGTTAAATGCACCCAAGGGTAATCTTCCCGCTCTGAAGACAAATAAAGGGCTGAGCAAGTAAACGAAAATCCAGCCCAACTAGTTCCTAGCAGCAGGTTTCACTGCAATAGATAGGAGGAGGGCAGGGATTTGCTCAGAGCCTGTTAGCTGGGCATTACAGCACTGGGATGTTTCATGTACTTTATTGCTCATTACTAAATAGCTGTGCTAACACTTAGAGCAGTCCTTAGATTTAGTATGGTTTGACCAGACCGGGTAAAAGCTGCTGGCTACATTTTAAGAAGTCATAGAACCATCGAATCACCTAGGGTGGAAAAGACCTTTGAGATCATCAAGACCAACCTCTACCCCAGGACTGCCAAGGCCACCACTAAACCATGTCACTAAGAGCCTCATCTACACGGTTTGTGAACACTTCCAGGGACCATGATTCCACCACTGCCCTGAGCAGTCTGTTCCAATGCCTGAGCACCCTCCCTGTGAAGAAATTGTTCCTAATATCTAGTATAAACCTCCCCTGGCACAGCTTGAGGCCGTTTACTCTTGTCCTGTCACTTGTTACTTGGGAGAAGAGACCGATCCCCACCTCACTACAACCTCCGTTCAGGTAATTGTAGAGAGCGATAAGGTTCCCCCTGAGCGTCCTCCAATCTAAGCATCCCCTGTTCCCTCAGCCGCTTCTCATCTCAGGTGATCCAGACCCTTCACCAGCTTCGGCAGGGCGGGTGGCCTGGGGGGTGTTTGTCCCTGCGCTATAGATATGTAATGGGATGCAGGCAGGGTGCTGCCATAGCACGGAGAGGGATACGGATAGGGATACTGTTAGGGATACTGGGAGAGGTACAGGCACTGGCGCGGCAAAAGCAGGGAGGGGAGGGGCCGCCTGGCTCCGCCCCCTCCGCGCTGATTGGCTGCAGGAGGTGACGTAGGACGGGGCGGGGCGCGGGGCCATGCGGCAGCCCGGGGCGGCGGCAGCGGAGGTACCGGTACCACCGGCACCGGCACCGGCACCAGTTGCGGGGCCGCCTTCCTGCTCGCGGCGCGGCCCCGCAGAGCCATGGGCGATGGGGGGCTGCCGCCTGACTGCGGCCCCCAGAACCGGTCGGTGGTGCCGCCCGGGAGCAGGCAGCTGCCCGCCGCCGAGCTGCTATCGCAGCAATGGGCGGTGGGGATGAGCCTGCTGATGGCCCTGGTGGTGCTGCTCATCGTGGCCGGGAATGTGCTGGTGATCGCGGCCATCGGGAGAACGCAGCGGCTGCAGACCCTCACCAACCTCTTCATCACCTCGCTGGCCTGCGCCGACTTGGTGATGGGGCTGCTGGTGGTGCCCTTCGGGGCCACACTGGTGGTGAGGGGCACCTGGCTCTGGGGATCTTTCCTCTGCGAATGCTGGACCTCGTTGGATGTGCTCTGTGTGACAGCCAGCATCGAGACCTTGTGCGTCATCGCCATCGACCGCTACCTGGCCATCACCTCGCCCTTCCGTTACCAGAGCCTCATGACCAAGGCTCGGGCCAAGGGCATCATCTGCACCGTCTGGGCTATCTCTGCCCTGGTCTCCTTCTTGCCCATCATGATGCACTGGTGGCGGGACGAGGACCCCCAGGCACTGGAGTGCTACCAGGACCCAGGCTGCTGTGACTTCGTCACCAACAGGGCTTATGCCATCGCCTCGTCCATCATTTCTTTCTACATCCCTCTTCTCATCATGATCTTTGTGTACCTCCGGGTGTACAGAGAGGCCAAGGAGCAGATTAGGAAGATAGATAGGTGTGAGGGCCGGTTCTATGGCAGCCAGGAGCAGCCACAGCCCCCCCCACCTCCTCACCACCAGCCCATCCTCGGCAACGGCCGAGCCAGCAAGCGAAAGACCTCCCGCATCATGGCCATGAAGGAGCAGAAAGCCCTCAAGACTTTGGGCATCATCATGGGAGTGTTCACCCTTTGCTGGCTCCCTTTCTTCCTGGTGAACATCGTCAACGTTTTCAACAGAGACCTGGTGCCGGACTGGCTCTTCGTTTTCTTCAACTGGTTGGGCTATGCCAACTCTGCTTTCAACCCCATCATCTACTGCAGGAGCCCCGACTTCCGTAAGGCCTTCAAGAGGCTGCTCTGCTGCCCCAGGAAAGCCGACCAGCGGCTGCACGGCAGCGGTGGGGAGCTGGCCCCGCTGCCCGGGGGCTTCATCAGCACCGTGGGCTCCCCCGAGCGCAGCCTGGCAGGGACCTGGTCCGACTGCAACGGAGGCACAAGGGGCGGCAGCGAGTCCAGCCTGGAGGAGAGGCATAGCAAAACATCCGATTCGGAGTCCAAGGTATAGGGGGAGAGCGTGGGGGGCCGCGCCGGAGCCGGGGCAGGGGGAATAGCAGGCAGGGAGGCAGGCGGGAGCAGAGAAATCCCCGGCAGCTGCCTGGTGGTAACGCTAATGCCGACCAAAGCTGATCCCCGTCTGAGCAGGGAGAGAGCGGGTGTTTACTTAGAAATGAAAGCAGGTGAACTGGTGCACCACATACCTCATCCGAACTACAGCAAATAGGAAACCCACTGGCCGGAGAACGATAAACAGCCCCAAAGGCAAGCAGCTTCTAGTTAGGAGACTCACTTTAGGAAGCGGCTGTGGCAGCAGCGCCCTTTGCTCGGACGACTTGTCCCAGGACCGGGCTGGTGGTTGAACCTCAGCGAGGGGGTGCTGGGCTTTGGCTCTGCTCATTTGGGGTGCAGCCGGGGTCCCCGCCACCCCCTGCCTTGCCCAGGGATGTTGCACACCCCAGGGGTTATTCCCTGTGGGGTTTTGGGAGCCGCAGGGTCCGTGCTGCAGGTGCCCAGGCAGGGAGTACGGACCCGTGGGCAAGATGAGTTTTAAGCTCGCAGTAGCTTCCACAAATGGAAGGAAATAATGAGTAGCGAGAAGCACAGGTATACTTTGAAAGGGGGGTTAAAAACCCAACCCACACTCTTGTGCTTTCCCCCCCTGCATCAGCAAGCAGTGAGTTACTGTGCTTATCTCCTTCGGCCAGACAATAGCAGTCAGGCTGAGAAACTTCTACCTCAAACTGTGCATATTGTACAGGGGAATAAACGGACCATGTTTATATTAAACAGCATATTTACATACCACTAAGAGTATTTTATGAAGGGGGGGGGGGAAGCCTTCTGCAGCTTGTTCATTGTAATTACAGATGAACAGGGGAGGGGGGAAAATCCTGGCGACGACAACAAATTACTGCACATTTCCTAAAGAATGGCAGCGAAGCCAGTTTTTGCACAGTGTTAAGAGTTGTAAAGTTATTTGGAGATGTTCCTTGCACACATGCCCACGCACGTGATTTAAAGATGAAATGGAGGTTTGAATAACACCACCCCTGACCCTGATTTCTAGTTGTGTCTGATCTGTTATAGTTTCCTTGAGAGAGTGGCGTTCTTTATATTATTTTATGAAGGTACTGTAAATATATCCCTAGTATAAATGAAAATCTGTTCAGAGACTTTATTATTTTGATTTCCAAATGCCCATGTGAATCTGCTGTTATTTTAGCTCTTGTGTGTCATTTCCATTTTCCTCTGTGTGTGTGTTTTATAACGTATTTATATTCTGGTGCAATTTACTACTGTGTAAGTAATTGGTCTATGTGCAATAAATACCATTGCAGCACAAGCAAGCGTGTCTCTATAGGTTTTAAAACAATACATACCTATAATGGGAAGAACAGCATTTGTTTTTCTCCAAAGATGGCTCTGATTACCAGTGCAACTCTATCTAATGGCTTTTCCTGACACAGGGTCATAAAAAACGTGTTCGAAACCCAATAAGGTTGTGTTCCTGTTGCAGCGAGGTCTGCTGACTTCCCTTACAATTAATGGCTAAAGACAAGGTGTTTCCACTCTGATAATGAATGCTCTCATTTTCTGTGACTATTCCTTTCTGGAGTATATTCTTTTCTGTTTTCTTTCCCCTGTTAGGAGTACGTGGCTGGGAGTCAGGAGACCAGAATATTTAAGATTACAGAGGATGTGTAATATGAAAGCTAAAAATGGTCTCAAGTAGAAAGAAACCTCCGTATGCGGTACACGGCACCCCACAAGTAAGTCCACCTCTTGCCGACAGTGGGCTTGATCCTGCCTGAGTGAGGTGGGTGCTGTGTGCCCTGCGGGTCCCGGTGCTGAGCGTGGAAGTTGGGGGAGATCCCTGCCAGAAAAGCAGCCGGAGGAGGCTCATGTAATGGGGAGATGGCAGCCAGGGAGCTGATCGCAGGAGTCCGGACTCTGGTTCCCCATTACTGTAAAGAAGGAGTTAAACCTCTGAGGGAATGGCTGGGGAATAACTGGAGCAGGACCGGACTCTGGGACAGACTTAAACACCGCTGAAACCTCTTCTGTGTCACTGGGTGAAATAAAGCTGCCGAGTCTGTAGATCATAAAGCTGATGGTTATGTGCAGTGTGGCTTCCATGTGCTGATAACAGCCACATATTCTTTGGGGGCCAGGTTATGATAACTGAGTGTTACACTGTGGATTGATCCGAGTAAGGAGCTGCTGTGAATAGAAAGGATGCAGATTTGCATCTCTGGTCCGAAAGATTTTCTTCCTTTATTGCTTTATGAAGGTACTCTCTATCCTTGTGGTTTCATAAAGTTTTTCATTACTGCACTGAATACATGGCTGATAGAGCAACAGAAAGACAGTGCAGAATGGAAGCGAAGCCTTTTTTTAGCTTTTATTAAACTCCGAAGTGTAGTTGAATTAGAAGTCAGCTTTGAGGAAGAACACTTCCCGGAGCAAGTTCTTTAGGTTGGTGGCCAACAGTTTGTTTTGGAAACCGTCTGTTCTTTTCTTTGTTTTAAAAAATAAGGAATTTGTGCTTTGCAATTTCTAATGATTCATTTTGATGGGAAAGAAAAAAAAAAAAAAGCAAAGTTACACTTTTTATGCAAGAACAAAATAAAGGGACCGGGGAAGTAAAGAATGCTTTTCCATTGATGTTATTGAGGTTTGATGTGAGCTGCAGTTAATAGTGTCTACCCTTGGTAATAGTGAAATGGGCTCCTTAAAATGCTGGGGTGATGTCAGATCAGGTGCTGGCTGAAATAGACTCTGCCACCAAATGTTTGGGGTCTTTTAGATCTCTATTTGTCTGTGATTCCAGCAAAAGCAACAGGACCAAAAGGGTGCCTGGGATGGCAATGCCTGATGCCAGCGTCTGCAGTGAGATGTTGGCTGTGCATGTCAGGGTGGGATGGGGTGGGGAGGCAGTGCTGCCTTCCTCCTGCATGTTGGGGATCACAGCGAGCCAGGGTAGGACTGAGTCCCTGCCTGCTGGATAGAGAAGGGCAAGATTCAGCCCCAGCACCTGGCTGAGAACTGAAGTGGCTGCTGAGCCCTCATCCTCAGCAAGGTGCTGGATCCTGGGGAAGCACAGTGCCTGCTGCATGGAGGGGGACAATCTAACAGACATGCCTCTGCATCTCATAAATCAGTTCATAGAATCATAGAACTGTTTGTTTTTGTAGGGATCTTAAAGAACATCTAGTTCCGAGCCCCCTGCCGCAGGCAGGGACACCTCACACTAGACCATCACCTGAATGCTTGTGTCCTTAGACTTTAAAAAGTGATAAAAGTCAACAGGGTCCAACTTAGGTGGGAAATCTGTGGTCAGAACTTGCTCAATTCCTCTGTGCGGGGTCATTCTTCTTCTGATGGCATTGAGAAAGTCAAAGGTAGAGTGAGGTTTGCCCATTGGCCTCATCAGGACCAGCTGTGGGAGCAAGGCGATCAGGTCTTTGCCATTCAGTTTTGGCCAGTCGAGGAGGTGCTGAAGAGTCTGGAGGCTGTCACAAGGCAATCCATATGGCAGCATGGATGGTGGATGTCTTGCTGTCTTGCATGGTGTAAGGAAGACAGTGGCACATGAACGGTGCAGGCAGAGCAGGACATGTGGCACACACGTGTGTGAGGAAGGGGAGGCTGCTGGCGAGTATTTTGCCATGGATCCTGCTCGGAACAGGCTGTTCTTCACGGAGAAGGATACTCTGAGAAGTGTTATGAGGCGGCTGAAGCACTCCGGAGGCAGTGAGTCAAACATTCAGGATGGATTTTTTTCCCTGACGAAAACCAGACATGGATTAGCAATTGGAGCTGCAAGTCAGAAAGTATAGGTGGTAGGCATGCGGCCGCGCACGTACGTGGCCAGGAAAGTAACAGCAAGGAGCCACTGGCCTGCAGGAAAGGGAGACACAGGTAAAACAGGAATCCACTCGGATATAACATACTGTGTCTGCCAGGACTGGAATTATTTGGCTAAGGTGCCTGAGACTTCCACATGCAAGACGCCCAATCCTCAAAGGCGCCGGCTGCACTCCAAGCAGTGTTTGCTCAGCACTTCTGAAAAGCAGGCTGCATCTCTCCACATGCTTAAATGGGAGTATACTGGGTGGGAAGCCTGGCTTCAGTTTTCCATGTGTTCAGGGATGCTAAGGATGTTTCAGGCACACAGCAGGCTATGGAAGTGCCTGCAGATAGATCTCCACAGCAGTGGTGAGAGCTGCACAAACGCACCCCTGCACATTCACTGCACTTTGAGGCCACCACCCTCAGTGTCAGCTGATGAACGAATGAAACTAGGTGCAAAACGTAACGGCTTAAAAGTGCGATGTGAACTGTGTGTGGCACATGGCATTTGACAGCATCAGCTGGGTGTTTGCGATACAGCACACTCCAGTTCTTCTGCAAACACCGCTTTCCCTTTTGGGTATACACGTGTTTTCAAGTATAAGGATTGCTTCTTTATCAGCTTCTTGTCCATAAACCCTATCTGAAAGTCGAGGTTTTATTAATAACTTTTAAGTGGCTATTTTGCAAGCCTTCCTTGGGCTGCACACTTTCCTAATTCATTGTAATTGCCCGTCCGGTGGAGTGTGCTTACTTCCTTTATGTAATATATCAGCTGCAGGGCTGGAAATCGTGCAGCTATGAACTGAAAGAGCAGACTTTCTTGAGGCCAAATGTGGCCAGGCATCGTTGCCACTGGGAGCAGAATTTGACCTCATAATCTAATCTTATAGGAGAGGCTATCTCCAGGAAAGTATTGTTACCAGCAGTAAATGACCTCTGCTAATGAAGCTGGAGCAATTAGCCCTATTCAAAGCTGTCAGGAAAATGTTAACTGCTGAACAACAGTTAATGTTGGATAGCTCAAATAATGAGAGTTTTGTTTGCTGGTGTGTGTTAGGTGATGTGTTGGGAAATAATTATCCTTTGACTAGCAGCCAGCTTTGTACTAATCAGAAAGGAGAAGTCATGTTCCGTTTGAAGGATTATACCTAAAAATAGTCCTGTTACCACCACATCAACGAGCGAAATGAAGCAAATTCATGGAGATGTACACACCTTCTTCACATTTCACTTTTCATCCTAAAACCTCATTGTTCAGCTGGAGCTTTCTGTTTGATCGTGTCAAAAGCACTAATGTGATCTCCTGCACTAAGCACACTCCCCCCGAGGAGCATTAACCTATGCACCACTGACTTGCTTTCAGAGGCTGCCAAACTCCACAACGCCCCAGGAGGAAACAAGGAGTCATTCTCCTTATAGAAACAATCACATATAGCATAAGATCAACAGTATTTGTGATGACCATCTCACAGAAGAAACTGATATGCTTTGTATTGAGGTGTTTATAGGCCTGCCCATCTGTGAGGAGCAGCCGTGGTAACAGCAGGTGATCTATTTGCGCAGCACAGTAACTTCAGGCTGTCAAACTCTGCTTGAAGAAGTGACCAAGATGGGGAAAGGATAAAAAAGGTGATGCTGGCAAGCAAACCCACTATTGTCATTGCAAACAGCAAAAACTGGGGCATTTTTGGCCATATTGTAGATGTTGCCTTTTGCAAATAAAGTGTAATTGGGTTTGGGTGGGGATGCAGCAGGCAGCTGCACTATAAACACAGGTTAAGAAGTGTGAGAAGTAAGACACCTTCCATATAGGACCGTGCCACCATGGTAGTGGAAGCTGAAACATGCCTCCTAAATCTCTCTTCTTTTTTGGCTTACAGCAATCTAAAGCACACCTGAGCAGCTTTTTACGCAGCATAAAGCTGTGCTACTCCCTGGCCATCCAGGGACATCAGCATCCCCCCCTTAGCATCTCCCCCTCCCATTCAAGGGGCTCCAGCTTATGAGGAGCTTTGTTGGACCTTGCACCTAACCTTTTTGCACGGTGCCAAGCAGGAGGTGCCCGTGGCACACAGGGTGGGTGCTGCACGGTGCAGGGTGCGCCACGCTGTGCCGGGCGTGCTGGTGCAGGCTGCCGGCCGTGCCGCTGCCCTGAGTCATCCTCCATCCTGCAAACTGCAGGCAACAGGGCTGGAAGTGGAAGGGTGCTCGCGTTTCTTATGTAAACTGGGGATCAGCTTCCTGGTTCACCAAAACTGGCAGCTTGGTACTCACATTTGCTTCGCACGCTGTTTAAGTCTTCCCATCACTCAGCTCCTGGTGTTTGCTTGCCTGTCCTTAGCATCCAGCAGCATGAGGTTTTTGGCTGTGCCCTGGCAGCAGTCTGCATCCAGATGTGGTATCCAGATGCTGGGTGGCATCTGGGTTTTGTTGCACCTATTCCTTCCAGGGATGATGCTTGGAGTTATTAGCACCAGTTGCACCGAAGTGCGAAAGTAGGAAATATTGAGTCCTGACCTCCAGGTTCACAGCCTGAAGGAGAAAACAGAAGCTTGCCCAGGCTTTTTCCATTGCCATGGTTAGCAGAGCATCTCAGATGTAATGGTGTGCCTTTCCCTTCTGATCCTGCATAATGCACCAAATCCTGTTGTCCTTCGTGAATTTAAATGAGGATTTTCCACTACTTTGGTGCTCCAGCCATTAGCCACTGTTGCGCATCTCTAGGCAGTGCTGTACCTTTGTCTCTCTCAAAGCCGTGATATTTAGACTATTCCCTACCAAAAATATTTTGATCATTAGTCTTAAGCTCATTGGCACAATGCATTGAAAGGCAGATGGAAGTGTATACACCAGAGAGGCAATCAGAACCATTAGAGAGCTCAAAATCCCAGCAGCTGCTAGGTGTATAAATATTTCACCTACCAACAAGTCATTGTGCAAGTGGGGACTGCAGAATGCCCTGTCACTGTAAGGCAGTATGGCAGGGACAGCACAATAGCTCATGACAAGTGATCTGCCAGGTGGTAAAATTTAAACAGTGCTTTGTGGCCAAAATTTAAGAAGAAGGAATTGAGACAATCCCAGGCAGGATTTCCTAGCAGAGAAGGAAGAACAACATTCAGGGTTAAAGCTTCCTTGTACAGACTGATCCAAGCGAGGGTTACAAATGCTGCTGGCACCCTGTGCAAGCCACAATAATGCACAAGTGCTGCCCACCCCAGGACCCCCAGGGACAACTCACAGTGTCCATCCTCCCTTTGTTCCTATTTGGCATATAGCATCTTTTCCCTTCACCTGCCCCAGCATAAAGCATCAGAGGTGTTGGAAGGGATGCCTGGACACAAAGGTGTGTGCCAGCCTGTGGAGCTTGCCAAACCACAATTGTGCTGGGGAGGGAGGAGCGCTTCCTCTTGGACTGGAGCAGGTAAATGGGGAGATGTCCCACAACTTTCCCACTGTTTAATGCTCAACCACTTGCGGAGCCCGCTTCAGCAGGGGTGTTTTGTTTGTTCTTTCCCTGAATACCCGCTTGGGAGCTGTCAAATCAAATCTCAATTAGCTTGCTCACGCCACAAAGCTGCTGTGGTATGTGTTCCCTGGCAGGCAGCTGCCCTCACGGTGGTACAGCAGCAAAGGCAAGGGGAGAAAGGAGGGGCAATGGAGGGGACTTGTTGCTCACACAACTGAAGCATCACTGGTACCCTGGCAGGTTCCCATCACCAGCCTAGGACAGCCACAACACACCCAGGCTGTGCCTGAAATCTGACACAGGAGCATTCAAGCTGCTCACAAATGGGGCTTTTTGGAGCTTTTATGTACTATTCAGTGCGAGGCAGCTGCTGCTGCAGTAATTTCCAGTAACAACAGAGATTGTAAGAGTGCTCTGAGCCACCTTGAGAGCATCCACAGGAGACGTTTTGTTCCTGTTTCCCTGCCAGGTGGTTACCAGCTAGCTGGCAACAGGGTGAATGTATGCCTGTGGTTTTCAGTACCAGCCATCCAAGTCAGGGCTGGTGCTCACATCCTCCATCCCCATGCAAGCCCTGGTGCATGTCCCACTGCTCTGCTGCCTGTGCGACCATGTGGAGAGGGGCTCCTCTGACTGAGAACCAGCCTTTTCAAAAGACGTTTATTTCAGGTGATCCATACAGATTGCATGAACACAGGTAATGGCATGAGGGGCATGGGAACATGCAGAGTGATGGGGCTGAGATTTGGACCCATTGCTGTGATTGCAAACCTCATGTCCAGCGGTGATGCCACAGAGGCTGAGACCCAGACCAGCACCCTCTGACATGCACTGGAAAAGCAGGACTCACCACCCAAACCTTCCCTCCCCTCAGGGGCCACTCTGAATACAGTATTCAGATGTTTTATGACTAAGCCATTAAGCTTCTCATTGCATGTGAAAAATGGAAATAGATGTGGTTTTGTGCAAATATTTGTGCAGCAGAAGAAAAGCATGATTTAAGCCTGGTTATCTGCTGTGTAGATAGACAACAGTGAAGAGCATGGGACAGACTCCTCAACTGTTTGCAGAGATTGGGACCAAGGATGCTGGAAGAGCAACTCAGGCACTGGGTGACAGCACCATGCTGTCCCCAACTACAAGAGAGTGAGGTGGTAATGAGCCACAGGCAGTGGAAGAGTAATTTCCCATGAGAAGCAACTTTGTTTGCCCAAAGTCCCTGTGTGGATCCAAACACTGATGGGCACCGTAGAGCTGCTAGTGACTTGTGAGTAATGCCCATCATGTGCGTCTTCTGGTGGAGGATGTTTAACTGCTTTTATTCCTGCACACTTCACTCATGTGGGAGTAAGGAATGTGGTGATAAAAGAGCTGGAATGATTTCAGTGCTGGATAGTTTCCATTAGTACATTTCTCATTACATAACGCTGCCATTGCTGTACCAAATCTGCTAAGCTGCCTTTTAGGAAGGTGGAACATCTCTGTGTAGCCATAACTAATAAAGTGGTGGTGTAGAGCAGGCTGGGCTTTGATCAAATACATTTGGATTGCACCGGGTGTGCTTGGGCTGTTCCATGGTATGGATTTCCTTGCCTTCACATTATGAGACACCTCATATATTAAATGGTTGATGTTGTCAAATGCATGCCACTAGCACTCTGAGCAGATAAGCCCTTCTGCGGCCTCATCGGAGTCTATTGCAGGGCCTGTCTCCAGATAATGGCCTGGAAGAAGAACAATGATGCTGTGAGCTCCCAGGGACCGCCACTGTTTGGTTCTGTGCTTCAGAAGAGAAAAAATGTCATTATCTGCATGGCTCAAGATCCCTTTGAAATGCTGTTGTTTTTTACTCATACACTACAAGTATTTCCGACATGATATCAGTGAGAAACTTGAAACCCCCTTTTGGGAAGAAAAGGATTTCCTGCAGCCCTACTCCTGAAGAAAATGGATAGATCAAGTAGTAAAGTTCAATGACTTACTTACCATTAAGTAAGAAAGAGAATAATAAATTGGATTTTGTGTGCCTGTTTTTCCTCTGCAGGGAACAGTCAGGCTAATGGATTTTCATTGTCTTCTGCTTCTGTTCGTCAATCTAGGTGGGTTCAGAACAGTCCTGCCTTTTTTGTGTTCTCCTTTCCCTGCTCACTTGTCACAACCTCAAGTATTTGGAGCTTATAAAACACATTGGTTTACTACCATCAACCTGACTGGAGGAAAGCACATGGGGTTAACCCCCTAAATCCAATGACTTGTGGCCTTCTGCATGGACATCTGTATTTTGTGCTAGGTAGCTCCAAGTAGGCAATTCCTTGCTTAGGGTGGACACTAGCTTCCTACTATTATGAGCTCAGACTTTAACATCCTTCAAGACAGACATTATTTCCCGCCTGGGTTCACCAAAACTTGGTTGGGTCTCCAAACCACTCCTTTGTTTACAGGCTTTTCCGAGCATGCCGTAGGGCTTTTTATTGGGGAAGGAAGGGAGGTGGTGTAGAGGAAACTATTACAAAGCTATAGAGCATAAACAACTCTCATGTAAACTCCAAACCCCGCTTGGCAAGGAAGAGGTTAAGGATAAGGGGTGGTTGGGGGACTCAATAGGGCAAAGATATAAATAGTGAGTGGGAAAGCCTGGGGAGGCACATGAGAAAGGGGAGGTAAGGAGCTGACCCTCAGTGGGGTGGATTCCCTTGGCTTGCTGAAAGCTCTGTGCTCCTCTGCCCTCAGGGTTTGGACCTCGGTCCTGATGCCAAAGCAGGGGGATGCTCAGGAAGAAACCCTGCATATCAATGGTTGTATTGTTCAAAGGGGGACCTGAAAGGTGTTTGGGTCACCTAAGGACTTTCTGCAGAGCTAGAAACTGGATCCTCCAGACCTCTCAGAGCCAGGAGCTGCTCTTTGCCCACTCGGATGGTCGGAGCAGGATTTCCGTTTTCCTACCAGCCTTGGTGCTTTCTGGTTTGTTTTTGTCCAAATGGGAAATGCATAATGAGAAACTGTTTAAACAACCTGTGGTACAAGGAAACCCGCTGGAGTAAAGTACGACACTGGAATTCATTTCCAAGGAAATGATGCACTCTCCAAAAGCACTTCACTCAAGCACCGCAGTTTAAAGTTGCAGGGTAATTGCTGGCCCTCTTCGGTGCTGCCTGCAGCCCTCACCTAGGTCTGAGCATGGTGCATGAGAAGGGCAGGAACCTGCCAAGATCATCCCTGCTGCTGCCTGGTCTTGCCATCAGCAGGTCTTTGCATGCAAGGCCCTGCTCAATGCGGATATAACTCTGCTGGTGAAGAGGCACCAGGCAATGTTATCTAAACTCTGTGCCAACGGATATGTTAAGATACACACAAATGTTAGCAAGGGTGTTTCCTTAACAATGTTTTAAACCACCCATAGCAGCTATGTAGACCAAGATGACAAAGTGCAGAGTGACCAAGCAAAGGACCATCTCCCTTCTCCTCTAGGCTGTCATGTTGGTACTTAAGCACAGTTGAATGCCTGAGGTTCAGGGAGGGTCTGGCTGTTCAAGCTGTCCTGACTGTTGCTTTGCTTGCAAGGGTAGGTCTGGACAGCCTGGTGCTGTGGAAGGAAAGCCAGGAGCCACAGAAGCCTCAGAGGAATTCTCTTGTTCTATTTCCAGCCCTTCTTTTGAAGATACAAAAGGCTTCAGATCAGATCCATTTCTGAAGCTTATCTGTGAGAATATTTGACTGCTTATCCAAACAGAACAAAAACCTTCAAACCTTCTGAGGTCCATCCATCAAGAGCCTTATCTCCCCATGTCACCATTCAGCTCCCAGCTGCTGCTGCTCAGAGCTTCCCGCCAGCCAGGGCTTGGCTTTGCCCTCCAGCTTCCCATATCCATCCCCAATCTAGGCAGCTACACGGCATTATCCACAGTCTCTTCCTTGTCTCCCTGCCGCTTCAGTGATGGCCTTTGCATTGCATGCAGACCTGGGCTGCTGCACTGTCTGCAGCCAGGCAGCATCCCGATGGGCTGCATTTGTGCTGCTGTATTGCAGCCCATCATCTTCATCTCCTGCATACGGAGCCATCTGGGCTATGCACACTGACTCTGGCCCCAGCAAGCAGAACATTTGTCTGGTTTTATGGGATATTAATGAAGCTCTGATAAAGGAATGCAGTCTCCTCTGTCTGAGGTTCAAAGACTGAAATATCCAAGGAGAGTATTTCTGATCTGCTCTCTGGTAAAAAGGAGGTTTTGTAAGAGGTCCCCTAAATCCCAGCTGTTGGGTATGGGAGGAGGGGATGTCAGCCCTCACTGCCTCACAGCCACTGGTCCCCTCTGCTGGAGGATCCTTACTGCTCAGTCAGGCTGCTAGTGACCCAGACAGCATCCCTAAAAACCCAGGTGGTAGCTGAGCACAGGACCTGAGCCACTGAGAAGCTCTATGAGCACGGCAAGCCAGCGTCCTCAGTCCTGTGCAGGTTCCTGTCCAGGTACAACATCTGTGTAGTTAGTCTTATGCCCAACTCATACAATGTGCTATTCAGCCTTGTCAGAAGAGCCTTTGCAGTGCCTTGTACTCTGTATTGGGGCCACAGGACATTTCTTGCTTTGAAGCTGAGCTGGCACAAGAAGTCGTCTGCAGTCCCACTGTCCTGTCAGAGCCACAGCCAAAAACAACAGGGTGAAGACTTGGAAAGAGCCTCCCATCCACAGCGTAACCAAGTTAAAACAGGGGCCTGCCTGGTTTGGGGCTTGAGAACAGCTTTTAGGCAGGTTAGGGGCTGAAATCCTGTGCACAACGGTGGGGATCAGTGGTCTCTGCTGCTTGGTGCTGCCTGGTCTCAGCCCAGATCAAGACAAACCTTGGCATCAGGGTGGCATTTTCCAATGGGGACTGTTCTTTTCACAGGAGGCTGACCCATGGGCTGTTGTTGCTCTCTTCCTTGTGGTTTCAATTTTCTTCTCTGTTTTGATAATCAGAAGGGTAAAACTCATTCCCATCTCATATATAACAATGAGTTTGACTCAACAGCAAGAGAATAACTGTACTTTTTATACTGTAGTGTATGATAAGCTATTTATAAATGTTGTATCACTTCTGGGTCATCTTCAGAGTTTACAATAAAGTTTTAATTTAAGCACCATTTTCCAGTGTTGACAGATATGATAAATACATTTTTGTTCCAATAAAACCTAACTTCAACAATGTTTTGCAAAAATCATTATGAGCTAAGGATTATTCCCTGATTTCTTTTGCTCTGTTTGTCTCCATGTTCCAGTGTTTAGTTTAATGTTACATTCCATTATAGAAAAAACCATCTGTGACTGCAGTAATTCGTTCACTGAGGCCTCTGCTTAAGGGATGGGAGGATGCTTTTGGGAAGAGTGATGGAGGGAGGTGTTAGCTCATGTCATGGAGGCCTCAGGGCAGTTGCAGCACCTCTCTGCACCATTCTGGGATACTGTGCCTTCCTTGCAGCTACATGGGGAGCTAAACCTCCCCGCCACTCAGAGATAAGCTGCATTGAAGGGGCTTAGGACACTTGATCTGATGCTGGCACAAAGGTGCTTTGTCACAAGGAGAGCTCTCAGGCCTGTCTGACACCACTGCAGTGGTGGCTGCAGCACGTTAGCATAGCTGCAGGGTATCGTATGTTTGTGCAATGGCCCCCGTCCTGTCCGCTGGCTCCGGTGGCACATGGGACTTGTTTTACCTCAGGCTCCCCCACTGAAGTTATTCCCCGAGGTGTGAAGATGATGGCCACCTCCTCCCATCCACAGCATCCTTCCTCTTTTACAAAGGCTCCTTTTCAGGCTTCAAGACCAGTAGCAAAACCAGCACTCAGGGTGCTGCTGCAAAACCCATTGGCAACTTCATGGCAATTGAGCTAACCTTGACATTCCAGGTGATCCCAAAATGAAGCCAAGAAGGCACAGTGAGACAGACTTCATGTCTGGAAGGTGAGGTTAAACAGAAGTCCTCCATCCATGGGAGGTTGCATTCCTGTTACATGCCTGTATCCATTGATAAACTGAATCCCTCCAAATTTTCTCAGGACCTTCTTTGGTTTCCCTGCTTTCCCATGGAAACAGCTCTGAGAAGGTTCTCTCTTACTGCAATCAATTCTGCATTAAAATACCTCTCGCATCGGCTACCATTGTATTGTGGATGCGAATGCAGCACAACAGAGCCTTTACACGTTGTGAGGTGAGTGGGTCAGATCCTGTGCTGGAAAAACAGAAGTACAAAGAAAACCAACTTGGTTTAAAATGCTTTAAAGCTGCTGCCTCTTGTCTGAGCCACACAGCTTACAGCCCATACTTGTTGTACCATCTCCCTGTTAGGCAGTCAAACAAAAGATGATGCTACTTGAAGAGCACATCAGTGTGATGGACACATGCAAATGCTGTCACTTGCATTCACACAGACTGGCCTCCACCTGCAAGTAGCTTCCAGCTTCCTGAAAATTCCTGGGAAAAGGGCATGCAGATACAGAAGGGGAGAGAAGTCTTCTTGTGATGGTTTGCTGTGTAGGTCAGGCTGCTTTCATGGTGATCCCTAGAGGATGTCATCTGGTGTGGCCAGCTATGATAATCCTTTCACTGGGAGCAGGTGCCAGGGGATAATCCTGCTGGTTTTGCCACTAAGATTGAGCAAACAGGATTATCACAGCAGTGATTCAGGAGGTGAAGGTACTGGTGCTGTGTGGCTCTGTGGACATCAGTTTCCAAGGCAGATGCTAGCTCTGCTGGGCAGCCTGCCCCAGTGAGAGCAGCAGGTGAGGAGGTGGGCGCTCAGCACCCAAGGGCTTTGCTGGGGGCTCCTGCCATCGTCACTCAGATCTGCACCATGCCCCTGGGGACAAGGGCTGGATTCCAGGCGCAAAGGCCATGCTCTCTATAGCTGTCCCCCTGCCCCACAGTTGCAGGTGGGATGGAGACTGCCTGGCCATGCAGCAGTGAGTGGCATCACCCCAAAACCTGGTCTGGGACAAGGCACTGGTGGAGGAGCTGGGGAAGACAAAGGGTGACAGCTCTGGGCTGCCAGGTCTGCTCTGACAGGAAGGAGGGCTGCACACCCCTCTGGGGTTTATTCAGTGTCCAAGTGGAGGCCAGTGACGAGTGGTGTCCCTCAGGGATCGGTGTTGGGACCGGTCTTGTTCAACATCTTTGTTGCTGACATGGACAGTGGGATTGCCCTCAGCAAGTTTGCCGATGACACCAAGCTGTGTGGTTGGGTGGATACGCTGGAGGGAAGGAATGCCATCCAGAGGGACCTTGACACGCTTGTGAGGTGGGCTGATGCCAACCTCATGAAGGTCCTACACCTGGGTCAGGGCAACAGAAGCTCACATACAGGCTGGGCAAAAACTGGATTGAAAGCAGCCCTGTGGAGAAGGACTTGGGGGTGTTGGTTGATGAGAAGCTCAATATGACATGTCAGCGTGCGCTTGCAGCCCAGAAACCAACTGAGTCCTGGGCTGCATCAAAAGGAGTGTGACCAGCAGGTCGAAGGAGGTGATCCTGCCCTTCTATTGCACTCTCATAGAACCTCACAAGTCTTGTGTTGAGCTCTAAGGCCCTAAACATAACAGGGATGTGGACCTGCTTGAGCGGGTCCAGAAGACGACCATGAAGATGCTCTGAGGTTGGGAGCAGCTCTGCACTTGAGACAGGCTGAGAGAGCTGGGCTGGTTCAGCCTGGAGAAGGTCCTAAGGAGACCTTAGAGCTCTCTTCCAGTGCCTGAAGGAGCCAACAAGAAATCTGGAGAGGGACTTTTTGCAAGGTCCTGCAGTGACAGGACAAGGGGGAATGGCTTTAAACTGACAGGAGATTTAGATAAGACCTTAGGCAGAAGCTTTTCCCTGTGAGGGTGCTGAGGCACTGGCACAGGGTGCCCAGTGAAGCTGTGGCTGCCCCATCCCTGGCAGTGTTCAAGGCCAGGCTGGACACAGGGGATTGGAGCAACCTGCTCTAGTGGAAGGTGCCCCTGCCCGTGGCAGGGTAATCTGGATTAATCTCTAAGGTCCCTTCACCCCAAACCATTCTGTGATTCTCTGAAATAACAAACTGCTAAATAAGCATGTGTGTGCAGAGGCAAATACCGAGCTGCAGGAATAGGGACCAGAGACGTGCGCGTCGGGAAGGGTTGTTAGAGCTCCCGCTTGTAGCCCTGCTGATAAGGCTGTTTCCAAGAAATTGCCCAGCCCTTCACTTCTAGAAACCCTCTCTTCCCAGGTCAATAACCTTTTATGGACTGCATCCTGGTGTCACTCTATGAGCAAACATGGTCCGGGCAGGACCTGCTGCAAGTGATACAAGAGAGAAGAGAACCTGTGTCGCTATAAGAAGGGATCCAGAGAAACACTCTGGCGCAGCAAACTGAAACACACAATGCAAAGAGCATTTGGTCATTCTGGTGTTGGGAAAGCACAGGAAAGCGTTCTTTAACTTCATTTTTCTTTGGCCAAGTCTCCTCCTTGCCTCAGGGGGATTGAGGTGGTGTTAGCAATGCTGCTGCTCTCCCATTCCTGTGCTGTGCAGGCTGCAGGGCTTGGACTGCCTCCAGGGTCTTCCCTCTTCCTAGGGAGTGCTCAATCAGCCCTAAGAGTCTGCACCCAGCCTGCTCCAACACCAGCTCCCTGCAGCTCCTTTTCTTTGCTTTTGGCCAGCCTTAACTTCAAACATGAACAGGGCCTCTTAGGAGAGGTTTTCCATAGCACCTTGCAGCTCCATTAGGGAAAACATTCACTGTGTCTCAGTGTGAGAGCACCCGGACAGGGCTGATCGGATTCAGTTGTTTGGCTCCCTCATTTTGTGGTATTTTTTTTAAACCATCTTATGCAGGTGTGGGAGTTGACACAACACAGCATGCACTGCATTAGAGTCCATCCAGCTTGTGTGTAAACACCACTCATCCCTTCCTAAACCTCTTAGGAGCTGTTTCATAAACACAGAATGCTTTGCTTAATGCCCAGATCATGTGCCATTTCCTTTGCAGGCCCGGTGGTGGAGCAGACATAGGCTGAGCCCTGTGTCCTGCAGAACAGTCCCTACAGCTGCCAGCAGAGCCAGGCAGAGGCTACCACCTGCTGGACCTTTCTCATTGACTCCCTGCTCTGAACCTCTTCACAATGCCATTTACTGATGGCTCCGAAATGCTGTGCACTGAGCATCATGGCTCAAACACCTCTCCCTAGCTCTCCATCAGCAACAGGGCTATTGAGATGGGGGTAGTTGTGTAAATGGTTAGGATGTTCAGTGAGTAGCTGTGTGGGACTGACCTGTTTGCTGCTCGTTTGGGGTCTGACATGTGTTTTCCAGAGTTGGGGTGTGCTCTCATCCTTGCTGGCCCTGCAGGAGAGAGGCACCTTCCTGAGCTGAATTTGGGAACCTGATGTTTCCCCATAGAAACTTGCTCCTATCAGGAAACCAAAAATGACTCTTCCAACAGCCCTTAAGAAGAGGGAAAAAATTCAATGCATCCTGGATGGGGACATGCCTGAATATGTGGGATCCCACACTTGTAAGGGGCAACTTGAGGGTCTTCATGGGAAGTACCCTTGCATGCTGAAGGGTGTTTATGGGAAGTGGTGCTAGAGCGTGAACCTAGCTCTGCCGTGCAGTCCTCATCATGCAGGCAACACTGCTGAGCAGCCAAGCCAGATCTACAGGGCTGCTGCTCCTGTGAGGGTGCAGGACCTGGCCTGTGTAACCCAGGCAACCCAGGCCCAACTCAAGCATCTTGGCCAAATAAGTCCTGCATCTCACCCTGACTCCTGCAGCCTAGGACTTAGCATCTCCTTTGGAAGGGCAAATCTTGTGGATCCCATAGGACTGAACACTCACTGCTGCCAACTTGTCCCAATGGGCTCATGATGCTGCAGCCTACGCATTTCTGGGGCCAAGACTCTGGTTTTGCACCAAGAACACTGAATACTATCAGCACAGCCTCCTGATCTAGGCGATTTTGGATTGACCTGCTCTACTGAGCTGCCCTGAGCCTCGGCAGGTCAAGCTCACACCTACAGCACACCATGCTCTGGCTGCCCATTTAGCCAGGCTCTGGGAAGGTCACTGGAAGGACTCCAGTGGCCTCAAATAGGAGTTGACTCATGCCCCATGAGAGCAAAACAAGATGTCTCTGCATGTGGAAAAATATTATGGAAACTCTATCATTCATGCACAAAATCCGCACTTCAAACTTCATGATATAAAATACGTAATATTGTAAATAGAAAGGAAAACTGCATGAGGCCTGGTGCGCATTAAAATTGCTGGCATGTGAAAACATCCCTTCCTATAAACACAGCTGGGGTCTGGTACACAAGTAAGCATCCAAAGCTAGAAAACTTGGACCATGTCTGCACTGGTTTGAAGCACTCGTTTCCATAGCAGTAAGTCATTTCTAGGCTCATCCCTTGTCAGGAGTGACCCAGAGTAAATGGAGTTATCAATATAAGGTGATACAGCAGTGCAATGGATATGCTGCAGGGGCTCTTAAGTACAGCAGCAGCACCAGAGAGTGCTGCCCAGGGCAGAAATAGGTGCTGAGGGACAGGCTGCAGCACTTGGTTTGCTTAGGTCTTTGGGAAGGTCTAATTGGTCAAATCCTTGATGCTGAACAGGTTTTCACCATGGTGCTCAGCAATGCAGAGTTCCCGCAATTCCCACAGGTGCCATCTGCAGCTGGATCCTATTCCAGCAAGAGCAGATTGCCATGGTGCAGGGAGCAGGATTGAGCATATCACCTTGAGGAAAAGAGCAGAGGAGGGCTCAGCATGCACAGCAAATGCAGCTCTTGGGGAAAAAGATGAATTAATCAGGTGTTAACCAGCAATTTGTCAAACAGCCTCTAACGCCAGCTGCTGATGCTGTCAAGTGTGCAGTGACAAGTGATGGATCCTTCTGCATCTCCTCTGCAGTTCTTCAGTGCTGCTCAGCAAATGGGAGCACCCATGATGGATGCTTCAGCTGCTGACTGCAAGTGGCTGTCTCCTCTGAGCTGGGACCATGGGGCACACTGTAGCTCAGCCTTTCCCTCTGTGCCATGGTTCCTCCTCTGGCAGGAGCATCAGGAGCACTGCAGGCACTGCACATGTGTCTCCTCATAGGCTGGAGCTGGAGCTCTTCCCATCTATCACTGTGTGTGCCTCACTACTACCTCTGTGGCAGAGGGATCCCACCATACACCGTTCAGCAGCTGGAGTGCAAACACCTTCAAGTGATACAGAGAGCCAAGTGAAATCACCCACCTGAACCATTTGTCCACTGTCGCAACCAGATTGCCCTTTTTTTCCCCCAAACCACATGCAGGACAGTTGGTCACACTGTGCAAGCCCATCACTGATCCACATGCCTACAGAGCACAAGCGCTGTGAGATGGATGAAGGGCTCTTGGGCTCTCATGCTGCAGTGATACGGGTTGGCTGTGGAATGTGGCTCAGCTAACTGGGCTGTATTGGTTCCCTGATGGATCATGTTCCACTAATGGACATCAGGAGGCATCCAGCTGCAATGACTAAGCTCTTCTGACATTCCACAATTCCAACAAATAAAGTGTTTCTTGAAGATAAGCTCATGTGTTGTTTTGGGAAATGAGTGAAGGATCAGCCTGGTTGCTTTTGTGTGGGGACACCAGGCACTAACACGAGCATCTTGCCTCTCCTCCTTTGATGGGTTTGGAATGAGCTCTGGAGGTCTAACTGCAGAGAGTAATGATGTGTGAAAGCTCACTTTCATTTTTCACTCTACTTTTTTGGAAGGTGGAACATTTTCTAGTTGACAGCGCCATGCTAAACCCGCATGAGGCAAGCAGCTATTTTTAACCAGACAGAGACTATCTGAGAGTCTGCTGCTGAATCACTTTAAACAAGGAAAAAATCATGGGATCCCAAAGTGGTGCTGGCAGGATGGGGGTGGAAAGGCTTTTATCATGTACTTGTTCCAATAACTGTTCAACTGCTTCGGGACTGTGATAACAACTAACTGAACGCTGCTCTGGGGTCACTTCAAGTGATGGCTGAATTGTACAAAGCAATTCTGCTTTGAGAGAGAGGCAGGTCCTCAGCTTAGAGCAGCTTGAGAGGGTACCAGCGCTCACTGTGCCCTTTGCAGCTCCACTGTGCTCTGCCAAATGGGAGAAGACACTCGAGCATCTCAGCACTGCCCTTCTCTGAGCCCCCATCACCTGTATTAGCTGTGTGCAAGATGCTGCATGCTTGTGGGATCAAGGAGAAAGGGTTGTCCTTCCACCTGACAGTGGCAAGCACTGTTTCTCCTTTGCCAATGCCAGTGCATGGGTGGCACTTCAAATAACACAAGTTTGCCAGGTGAAATAGGCTTTATGGATAAACTGAGGAATTCCCTTCATGTTTCCTTTGTCTAACACATCTCAGACATGCAGTAACCCTCCTCCTCATTTGGAGAGCTGGCAGCTATGATCTAAGGTGGCTTCTCACATAGGGAAAGGGAGACCTAGAAAGTACTCCTGAGTTACAACTGCCCTACGGGCCATAACCCAAACTCTGCTAGAAGCCTGTCAGCCTGTTTGTGTCAATAAATGTGTAGCCTATTTACACTCACCCAGAGCACAAGTGTGGTGAACATAGGCTTTAGCTTTGTAGCTCCATTGCACTGTGCAGTGTTTGGTCTCAGAGGAAAGCTGAGTCCATGTAGAAACATGGCAATGTGGCACCAGGCCATGGGCTGGAGGAATACTTCTGCATTCAACCCTGCCATGGTCTGCAAGGCTCTGTGGTCTGCAGTGTCCTCCTATTTTACAACAGGAAATCAAACCTCATTCCTTGATCTAGTCTGGTACTTGGTCACTAGCATGTCTTCTCAGTGCCATTGAAACTGTGATTGGGGTGCATGTCCTCAGCCTCCTTTAGACCAGTCTCTTGTCTCCAGCTTCCCAAATGGTGCTGCTCCTGGGTTCCTCTACACTGAAAACAAAAGCCAAACCCTGCCCTGGGTTTGCATTGCAGCATGGCTGGGGCAGAGTGTGCAGAGATGACAGCAAGGTATCATGGAGAAGTCCCGTGTCTGCTTGCCACGCAACAAACCATAGTGTCTTCTTTCCGTGGAGATGGGAACTTTCTCCCAAACCATCAATGTAATCTACAGGAGGAGTGAGTGCATATCAGGAGTAGTTTTAGATGCCGACTTGGTGGCAATCTCCAATAAGTAACCTATTGACCACGGTAGGTAGGTTGCAGCTCTCTGGTGTCTCTGCTGCACTGTGTTTGCTTTTGCAGACATCCTAAATGTGAGCTATAACACTTTCTGGCTGCAAGGACTCAAGCAAATTTATCCAAAGGACTGGGTACACCCCCTTTAGAGAGCTGCCAGAGTCAGTGTCTGCAGCATGGGGAGTGGAGCTCAGTATAAGTGATCCTTGGACTCACAGTCTGTAAGAGCAATTGCAAAGTAAGGGGAACACAGCACAGGTTGCTGTGACCTGCACCAGCCTCTGCACAGAACCCAGAGCACGGCAAAGCCCTCATTGGAGAGTTACAGCAGTCACTGTAGCTGTCATCTTGTGGTGTTTCTCTTACTGTGCAATGGAAAGAAGTGAGAATCAAGGCTTTCATCGCTACACATGACATTAAATGCAGCACAAGCTGCCGAGCTCACACATGTGGTCTGTGGGGCCTTGGAAAGAGAAGACTTGACTCTCCCATAGGACTTGGCTCCCACATGGAATCTCCATCCCTGGAGAAGCCCAAAACTGCCCTTCCAGGCCCTCTTTTACCCCTTTCCCCATGGTTATTTCTGATCTCACCCATCCTCCCAGGACATAGGTCACTCTCAGGTCACATTTGACCTCAGAGCAGCCTTCCAGTATCTGAAGGGGGCCTATAGGGATGCTGGGAATGGACTCTTCATTAGGGACTGTAGTGACAAGACAAGGGGTAACGGGATCAAACTTAAACAGGGGAAGTTCAGATTGGATATAAGGAGGAAGTTCTTTACCATAAGGATGGTGAGGCACTGGAATGGGTTGGCCAAGGAAGTTGTGAGTGCTCCATCCCTGGCAGTGTTCAAGGCCAGGTTGAACAGAGCCATGGGTAACATGGTTTAGTGTGATGTGTCCCTGCTTATGGCAGGGGAGTTGGAACTGGATGATCTTAAGGTCCTTTCCAACCCTAACTATTCTATGATTCTATGACACTGCTCTGGGAAGGGACATATCCCTGCACACCACCAAGGCACATCACAGGTGTGCAAAGCTGACCCAAGCCTTTGGCTTGAGGAACCATGCAGTTCAGCTGATGCCATGGACCAGCACCCAGTGTGCTCACACTCGCATGCCACGCGTAGCTCATCCTGTCCCTGTGCTGCATTCTTGAGTACTGGGGCCTGACATGTGTGTTTTTCCAGAGCACAATCTCTTCAGATTGAATTAATTCTGTGATTTCCATCTGCTTCCTCCCCTGCATAAATGATGAAGACTTCCTGAAGCTAACGGCCAAGCTTGCTCCAAGCTGGGACATTACAATTAATCCTTTGTTCTTCAGTACTTTCATCAGCCTAATGGCTCTGGGTGCTGCTTCTCCCTTTTTGCCTGCAGACCCATAGGTCCCAAAGCTGCAGGCAAAGAGACATTTGGGGATGAAGAGTAGGGCCAGGAAGAGTATGAAGTGGCTTGTCTGTGGGTTTGAGCCTGCCTAGAGGCTCACAACAAAAGGTCTTTGCCTGTTGAGTTGTTGCCTGGGAACCACCACAAACAGCCTCATGTGAACCTGCAGCTGCACCCCAATGCAGGTAACAGAAGGCTGTGTTTGAAAACACCAGACAACCTCTCCTTTCCAATCTGAGAGGGTGCTTGTTGAATAGGATGTTTGTATTTGAGCCCTAGCAACGCTGTGTCCTGTAGGTCCTCTTTGCATTAAGAGGAACTGAGATTCTGATGGGAACATCTTGTATTGTGCATGCACTTCCCCTCTCCCACTTATCAGGGGTTGCATCAAGTTGCTTATATTGAAGTCTAAAATACAGATGAAGCTGTGAAACATGAGTAATAAAAGCTGCTCATCAGTAGATACCCCAGAAGCACATCCTGTTAATAAAGGGTATTGGGTGAATAAAATGCCTTTTACTCTTTGATCAAGACATTTTTGCCTACTGTTTTCTAGCACAATATAGTGTTGGGCCTGAGCCAGGCTGTTTGTACTTTTGTTGGACCTACATTTGCATTTTCTCATGTCTAGTTCTATTGAGTGCATTGCTGCTATAAGCAGTGCTGGCACACCAAAATGTTCATAGCCTATAAAAGGTATGAGCTGAAGTCTAGAAATCACAGCCTGAATCTCTCTCCTACCTTCAATGCAACCACCACTACTTATCCTACAGGTATGACCTCTCTCCATCAGAGATCTTGAAGTCCTTGGTGAAGTGTATTCCTTCTTTATAAACTCTACTCACATCCTTATCCAGCTTTTTGTTGGATGCAGCATCCTGGTGCTGAGCTGCAGCTTTCCTGGCTTATTCTTCTCACCCCATGGGTCTGTTCTAGTGGGGTTTTTAAGTGTGGAGGATTTTAACTGCTTAGTTAAAAACATACACACCTGAGCACGCAGTGCTTGCTTCAGTATAACCCCACAGGAACAGTGCTGGAGGTTGCACTGAAGGTAGGGAGAGAGATGCAGGATGTGATTTCTAGACTTCTGCTCATGCCTTTGATAAGTTATGAACATTTTGTGGTGCCAGCACTGCTCACACCAGCAATGCAGTCAGGTAATAGAACTAGACATGAGAAAATGTGAATGCAGATCCACACATTGATGGTTTTGTTCAGGCCAGGTCCCTCTTTCTAACTCTGGTTTTACTTGTGTGTGCTTTGTGTCCTTCTCTTGCCTGCCAGTTGAGGTCTATGTCCCTGTTACACAAGTGAGTATTGTCAGTGTTTTCCTTCTTGATTGCCCTGTGTGTAATTCAGACTCCACCAGCAGCATTTAGATTATGTCACTGCATTATTCTAACAGTGCTTTTCTTGGCAGCAGGTTTGCTTTTCTTGGCATTGCAGGCAGGGCATCTTTGCAGACATGTACACTTGCTGCACACTCCGCTTCTCCCTTTGTGCACCTTGCGCTCGCCTCTCCAAATCTGAACTGCAAGGTACTTGTTTTGCAGTTCTTGTTCACAATGGCCAACGCAATTTCTCTTCCCCTTTGATTTTCATACGTCAGACTCATCCTGGATTAACATTGTCCTTGTACTGCATGAAATCTTTAATGTTTCCTTTGTGGTTGGAATTAGATGATCTTAAAGTCCTTTCCAACCCTAACTACTCTATGAATCTATATCAGAGCCTAGAAGAACCAGGCAAGGACTAGAAAGAGTTTGTGTTGGCTCTGCACAGGCAAAACCCAACGCTCCTGTTCCCCAACTTCTTCTCTATCTTCACATGGGACAACAGAGGGACATGGACAGGAAAACAGGAGCATCAGGAAATGCTGATGAAGCATTACCCAGCAGGATAGACGTACGTGCTTGGCACTATGCATTTTCAGACCTCTGTCAGCAGCCATGCAAAGGGATTTCAAAGGAACAGTGAAGGATAACTAGGTAATTTGGAGTGGTTTTCATCACTGCCTCCACAGCTCTGCTGTCACAATTTCCTTGTCCTTCTCTGGATGCGTGCCTTCCCAACAGAACGCATCTAGGATTGTGTTTTGTATAGATAAGCCCATTCCTTACTCCTGGCAGTTCTGCTTTCAAGGTGTCTCCAGCTTCCCACAATAGTGCAGGGCTCTTGGAGGATTCATTTAAATCCTCGCATTTTTCATCCCCAATACTATTATAACACAATTTGCCCCTTCTTGGAAGAGCTGACAGTCAAAACAGACATTTATAACTTGACAGTAGAGTTAGAATCTACATCTTTCTTTTCTCTCCTCCTGCCCATATATTGCTATTTGTATGCTCCCTGTCCTGGCATTCCCAGCTCTTAGGTGCCACAGCATCACCCCATACACCCAGGGCAAACTGATACGTTCCATGTTTCCTACCACACAGAGTATATTTGTCAGACTCTTGGTCTCCAGGAACCTAGCAGCAAACTGGAAAGCAACACAAGCAGCATCTGCCCTCATGGCTTCTTCTCAGAAAATATAGGAAGAAACAGGAACAAAACCTGTCCCGGTGATTATTCTGCAAGAAAGGGGTACTGAGGTTTAAATCAGAGATGGTGCCTATGGGATGATTTGTGTGGAAACACAATATGAGTAATCCCAAAGCTGAGTGAGGTCTGGCAGGGGCTGGGGTCCCTGGCTCCTTTGCAGGCAGCAAGCTTCCAGAAGCATGGAGAAGAAAGAAGGGAAGGGAAAATTGATGGGATTGGGAGCCGCCATGGAGCCCAGCACAGGCAGATATTTCCCAAAAGAAATCTCCAAAGTAAACATATTCGTGCAAACAATTTTTGTGCCACGTTTCCAAAGAGGGACAGACTTTTCTGTCTCCTTTTGATATAGATCCACTCAAAAGTGCATGTTTTGGATGCCGTGGGGTTGAACAAGGAGAAGTTAAGGCCATGCTGTCAGCTGTGCTCCAGACCTGGGCTTGCATTGAGCTGAGTTCATTCTGCAGAGGAGGGGCTATGACATTCCAAAAGCAAGTGGGGTTTGCTCCTGTGGTGTTGCTCTTGTGCCCGGATGGCCTGTTTATAAGCTATTATTTACTTCCCCCCCATCCCTCAGCCTTTCCCCAGATAAGCATTTCCCAGCCCCTTCCTCTCCCCTATACATTGGTTTTAAGCCTTTTCTGTGTCCTGCGGACAGGCAGCTCCCTAGAGCCTGAGAGCCTGGAGGAGCAGTGAGGGCTGAGCTCAGGGCAAGGGAATGGACACATGGGGGCTGCTCATATCACTTGTTCTCAGTGTTTCTGCAAACCACAATTAATAGTGCCCAGACCAAGCTTTCCTTCCTCTAAAGCCCATCAAAGGCACAAACCCAAACTGAAACAGGAAGGTGTTTTCTCTAAGCAGGATGTTTTCTTGCAATCAAGTCTTTCTTGAAGCCAAGCCTCAATGTGTCATGGACCAGCCCAGCTCATCCATTCAGAGTGAATCACAGGTAGGCAAGTCCCACAAGTGAAAAGCGCATCACAGGTGAAGGTCTGCTGCACCTTCTTGATAGAGCAAGCTGGGTTTTCTGGCTGTCTTCACAGCCTCAGCTAACAAAGCCAGGTCTGAGGCCAGACTGGCTCCTTTTCCCTCTTGTTTGTACTTTACGATGACAGTACTGGTACCTGGAGAAGCTGTGGCTGTCCCATCCCTGGTGCTGTTCAAGGCCAGGTTGGACACAGGGGCTTGGAGCAAGCTGCTCTAGTGGAAGGTGTTGGAACTAGATGAGCTTTAAGGTCCCTTCCAACCCAATCCATTCTATGATTATGATATGAGGGGTCAGAACCCCACTGACCTCCCTGACCATTGTGTCTAGGCTTGTCACAAGGTCACTGCACACAGGATGGTGCCTGGCCGGGAGCTGCTCCTCCGTGCCCCCATCAGCACAGTGGGGATGGGGCGCCAGCACAGGAGCCTGCAAGGCTGCTCTGAGTCACCCTTTGGAAGGGCCCTGCTTCCTTGCTGTCTGCTCCAAGGATGCTTTCTTGGCAGAAGCCTCCCTGCAGTCAGTGCTAACCCTGCTGCTTCAGTTGGTCAATTTGGGGTTTTTCCAGTGTTTGCTCTGATACACAATTAATGCAACGTAAGTGCCTCTGTTTATTGCTCTCTAGAGATGCCTTTTTGGCTTGCATGGGCCAGCCTTTGGGGACATTCCTATTGTTTCAGCTACCGCCAAAGCCAAGAAATGCTAAATGATGCTCTCCTTGATAGAGCTCACATTTACCTAGACATTGTCTATAGTGAGACACGCTGCAGTGGGTTTGGCATTACAAGGTGACCACTACCAGCAAGGTCTGGGTTATGCCAGCAATACAGGCAAGGTCACATCAGTTTGCAATAGTTGACTGGTCTTGCACTATCAACAAGCAGCCTTGGAAGACTGCAGGGGAAATCTGAGAGAGGGAAATGGTTTGACGTAATTCAGGTAACAAAATGTAATCTGTGTGCCTTGTGCTGCAGGCTTGATGCCAAATCTTCCACATCCCTGCTCCAGGGGCTTCACCTGCCTTCATCCAACCCAGGTCCTGGGGTAGAGGTCCCACGTGTTGAAGTGGCAGTCATTCCCTGCCAGCAGACTGTCTCAATGCACTTGGTATCAGGATTGCATGGCCCCGTGAGACCTTCAAAGGACAACATCCAGGGCATGGGTACCTTGATTGATGGCTGCTTGCTTCATGCTGTGGTTTATGAAGCATGAGCTTTCCTTCCTCCAGTCCCTGCTGATGGAAAAGGCCTGCTTGGCTCCAGCTGGATCTTCCTAGAGCCCAAAATGAATACAGCCAAGCAAAACAAGGGTCTATGGACCCTGGGGCAGGGTTTACCCGGAGCTGTGCAGTTTCTCTGCCAGCCACCTTGCCTCACTCAAGGAGCTTTGTCTTGGCAGCATGGAGGATGTGGGAGCTGTGCAATCACCTCTATCAGGCTGCAGGTCACAGCGTGGCACTGCCAGGGGAAACACACAGCCCTTGGTTTGTCAAAGGGCTGAGCAGTCACCTGCAGTGCACAGTGAGCTGCCTGAAGAGCCAAAGAGCCACACAGCTTGGGATCGAGTGGACTTAACCTCACTCCTGGGACTGTCCTGTCTCCATCCTTACCACAGTGGAGGCCTGTTTCTTATGCCAGCCATCCCTACTGAGCTCTAGGGACAGATCAGACACATGGCAATGGGAAGGAACCTGGGAAGGAGCATCGCGAGCCTGGTTGCCAACAGCCTGTGCCACTTCAATGTTAGCCCATGGCAAGCTGACAACAGCTCGTTCTGATTTCTCACTTCACCTTATGGCTGAAGATCCCTTCTCCAGAAGGGTGATGCCCCTAAACAGAGTCCATCTAAGCAATATTTCCCTGATAATCTGAGTTCTAAGGTGAGGCCACACCAGCTGAATAGTACAAGCCATGTACAGCATGAACAGGTCACAGCTCTGAGCCCAGGTTCAGTGTTTTCCAACCTTTTGACTTGCCAAACTCTCTACAAGAATGTGCAGAACAGGTTTAGGCTGACTGGCGCTGGGCTTGTTTTTTCAACCCATATCTTGGCCATATGCTGCTTTTACTCAATGTTGATATAAGGAATTCTCACCTTCTTCTCTCCCCCGTGCCAGGCACTGACGGGAGTTAAAATTACTTCAGATCTAGCATTGTCAGAGTTACTTTTCATAGAATCCCAGACTGGTTTGTGTTGGAAGGGACCTTAAGGCTCATCCAGTTCCAAACTCCTGCTGTGAGCAGGGGCACCTTCCACTAGAGCAGGTTGCTCCAAGCCCATGTGTCCAACCTGGCCTTGAACAGTGCCAGGGATGGGGCAGCCGCAGCTTCTCTGGGCACCCTGTGCCAGCGCCTCAGCACCCTCACAGGGAACAGCTTCTGCCTAAGAGCTCAGCTCAGTCTCCCCTCTGTCAGGTTCAAGCCATTCCCCTTGGCCTGTCCCCACAGGCCCTTGTCCCAGGCCCCTCTCCAGGTTTCCTGCAGCCCCTTCAGGCACTGGAGCTGCTCTAAGGTCTCCCCTTAAGGAGCCTTCTCTTGTCCAGGCTTCCCCAGCCCAGTTCTCTCAGCCTGGCTCCAGAGCAGAGCTGCTCCTTTTTTAATGAGTTCTTCTCACCGTGCAGCCTCCCAGCCCCTCTGGCTGCAACCACAACTTAAAAAGACATTGCCCTGCATTGCACCTTGTCATCTCCATCCTCAAAGGCAGCACTGGCTCCTGAAAAGCTGAGGTTGGATGGACCAGGGCAGCATTTAAGCACTCTTAAGCCACCCTAGAGGCGCCTGCTAGGCTGTGCCCACCTACCTCATGTCAAACATTAGCATTTTGGTTAGAGTTTACAGACTTCTCCATGCTCCTCTGCTGCTTCTCATTCCACACAAGTGGGATTATTCTTAAATAGGAACTTCTTAAGAAGCCCATAGGTGCGCAGACCAGGATGGATTCATCCTTTTAGTAAGGAAGGTGCTTCACTTGAGGCAATAGAGCAGCTCCTCTGACACCAGTGTGCAGCTGCACGTGGTGAAGAGCCTGAAGGCTGAAGAATTTCCTGACTATAGGGCATCCACTGGAGCAGAACAGCCACAAACACATCGAACAGTCCATTTATACACATTAGACAAGAACAACTTGTTCAGCAGTATGCTGCTACTGCAACAGTTACATCTATGTGTGCAGAAATCTTGCAGAATCTGGCACAGACCCGCTGTGGTTTAATGCAAAATAGCCTGAAAGCAACCGCAGCAACAAAACCCAACCATAGCTCACTTTAAAACTCCCACTGAAATACAGCAGGGAGGGGGGGAAAATAGCAGCACTGACTTCCTCTTTCCGGTCAGCTGGACAATGAACTGCTAGCACTGGGTTATGTATTTATTACCCAAATAGCTCCAGTATCAGACTGGCTTACTTCAGGGGTAAGTACTCAACACTAACGTGCCGTGAGAACCCTTCCTCTGCACACAGAGCTGTGCCCTGTCAGCCTGAAACACAGACCTTGCTGAAGGACAGGGTGAGAAGTTGTACTTGCAAACACCACCAAAGCCAAAATAAGTACTTGAGGAAGTTCAGCTTCAGGCTGTTGTTTCCAAACAGCAGTGGTAAGTACCTGGGGAGCACAAATCAACCTTGGGCTTTGGTCACATCTGTCACAAAGAGCTGTACCTGCTCAGTGGAAAAGTCTGAAAGGAAAGAGTGAACTGTAAACCAATTCATAGAGGTAACGGTAACCAAAGCCTTACTGGGAACTCTCACCTAGGGAAGTAGTGGTAATTTGCCATTAAATTCCAACAGAAAAGAGGACGCCTCCTTCTCTCTTTTAAGGTACTCTGGGAAATGATAGAATCAACTCTGTAAACTACCCCCTTCATCCCCTCCTTTTGTCCTTTTTTCTATCTCCCTATAATCAGGTTGCAAGATTAACGTAAGCATACGCACAGTGAACAGCCAGCAACCTGACAGCATCGCTTCTTGGTTTTGTTTTTTGTTAAAGCAATACTATCATGGCCAAAACCCAAAGTACATTAGATTTCTTCAAGGAAATAAATGAGAGCAGCAAATAGCATCCCAAATGTGAAGCCAAGGGAATCAGCCCTTGCTACTGGGACTGCCAAATTCACAGTACACAAGGGCAAGGAGGACTCAAGGGACTGGCAGTAGCTCACAGCAGTTCTGAATTGCTGCACACCTATCACCTCTCCTTAAGGTGGGAAAGTCTCACACAGGTTCCCAAAAGGTTTAGATTAGACATTAGGTAGAAGCTTTTCTCTGTGAGGCTGCTGAGGTGCTGCCCTATCCCTGGCAGTGTTCAAGGCCAGGTTGGACACAGGGGCTTGGAGCCAGCTGATCTAGTGGAAGGGGACCCTGCCTGTGGCAGGAGGTTGGAACTTTAACTCCCTTCTGACCCAAACCAGTCTGCGATGC
Organism: Agapornis roseicollis; assembly: GCA_002631895.1. Lineage (NCBI taxonomy): Eukaryota > Metazoa > Chordata > Aves > Psittaciformes > Psittacidae > Agapornis > Agapornis roseicollis. Next base: position 121,987 of record NDXB01017645.1, on the reverse strand, counting down.
TATGGAAGGCGTGCGGCCCGGGCGCTGCTGCTGGACCCGGCGCGCAGTACCAGAGGTATGCGGCAGAGATGCACTGCCACCTCTTGTTCACATAGCGCAACGGAGGAGCACGGGCTGCCGGGCTGAGCGCAGCAGCAGCGCCTGCAACCGTAGACCATACCACGTAGCTCTGTGTAGTTACATCCACTCCTGGTAAGAACAGCTCACTGGCAGCTCAGCTGCATTCAAGGTATCAGGGGAGACCTTATAACAGTCATCCAATACCTAAACAGGGCGTGCAAGAAATCTTGACAGGGAGTTTTTACAAGTGCATGCAAGGACAGGACAAGGGGAGATGGCTTTTAACTGACAAAGAGGAGATTTAGGCTAGGTATTAGGACACAATTGTTTATTATGAGTGGTGAGACACTGGCACAGCTTACCCAGAGAAGCCCTGTGAAGGAGAAGGGGAGGGTCTCACTCACTGAAGATGACTACCCACCATGGAGCACCTCTCCACCACCACTGAGAGCTATCATAGCAAAACCTAGAGTCAGGCAGCAGTAAACAACAACGGTACAAACCACAGCCCCCAACAGACTTCCATACATTTGTATGTTTATTATTTCAAAGTACAATATATACATATAGTGATATCTTCAAAAACTTTATACAGAAATGGGTATCTACAAAATTAAATCAATAGACATTCTGTGTATATTAAAACAACATACATACATGATTTGACGCAGCTTCAGTTAAAACACAAAAGGGGAAGGAAGCCCCCATCCATCTTGGGAAAGGTCTCACCTCCACCCAACTCCTTCTGTCTGCCCTCTGCCAGGTTTCAGGTCCTTGCGGAGACACGGGAACTCCAATTTCTAGTGCCACCTACTGCTGCTATTTACCATCACAGCCGTTTTCCATAGACAACAGGCCAGAGCTTGTTCCCTGAGCCCCTTCCTAAACTGGGGTCTCTGCAGCATGCGGGCTCCCAGATTCACACTCAGAAGCCAGAGTTCCGATTTCTTTTTAGTTATGAACCAAAATACTGTGATGAAAAGTATCTCAAGAGCAGTTTCAGTTTTATCAGCCGGATATTGCAGGTGTTGGCAGCAACCAGTGAGGGCGATGAGAATGTATCTGAGGAACAAACTGACCTCTGCTGTTTTGTGGACTGCTGTTGCACAAGTCTATGTGGCAATGAGCCACTGATTTCTATACCATAAAATTATATTCTTCAGTTCAGAGGGTCTGGCTTTAGACACTGACACAACAGATTTTAGAGAGTGGGGTAAAATCATAAGCAGCTTTTTCTGTAGGGCTGCTAACAACATCTGCATGTGTGATGCTGGAATTCCAAGAGCACCCCGAGTATTTAAGAAACAGATTCTTAGGCCTGTAGGATACAAGTAGCTACAAGCTTGGGATTTTCAAAAGCAGCCTGTGGCTGTTCCATGTCTAATGGACACTGAATTTCAGTGACAGCTATGCAGCTAGCCGCTCCAGACTGCCTTCAAAATCAGTTTATCATTTATCTCTGCAAGTCAGTTTATTTGAGGACAGTTTTCAATCTCAGGTTCCTCATATAAAGTTTCCAACACAAGGGTAAGTGAAATGTGATTGCTACCCAAGCCCTACACACCAGCTACTCCTCACGTATTTGAACCACCCCATCAAGACCCACCTTTCAGAGGAAGCATTCTTGTTACGTGCACCAACACCAATATACCCTTGACAATCTACCCCATGGAATCAACAGGCAGCTGGCTTGCCAGCAACATTTCTAGGGCTAAAACAACACTGCCTCTCAGAAATGAGCAACACTGTGAAGCAAAGGTGCTGGCTGACCCAGTGATTTGTTCATTGCATTCTGGGCTTGATGGACAGTCATTTGCCAATGTGCAAGCCAGAGTGAAATTTCCATCTGTAAGGGGTCTGTTTAAAAGAACACCTGTAGAAGGTGACTTTGGTCCACGAAAATAATGCAGTATTTTGGCTGCTCTGTGTGTCTCCATAATCACAAAAAAGCATGAGAAGCTACTAATGCTACAGAGAGAGGAAGCAGCATTTCCAACAGGGCAGGAGGACCCCTAACTGGGTTGCTCAAATAACTTAAAAAGGAAAAACAACCATGCCAAAAAGAAGTAAGAATTTCCACAATGTCATTGCACTTGTTCCATCTGCACCACACCTCTCCTTCATTTACACTGTACACCTGGAGAACATACATTAAATGATGACAGTATTAACATGGTATCTAAAATACTGGAGTCATTCAGCTGAACGCTTGAAAATACCCAGAGACCTGGTACGTTACATGAAAACAAACATACAAGACCTAAGCTATGTTTTGACATGCAAACTGTTCTAGATACTTCCTTTCAGCACGTCTAGTTCAGTCACTAACTGCTTGATCACTTCCTGGAAGCTGGTGACAAACCTGTTTCAGCAGAGCCAGGTATTTTCCTCTTCCCCTCACTTAAACAACAGTAAAGCAGAGGTAGTCTCACGACTGCACTGGTCCAAATTCTCCAACGCTTCAGATAATGCTCTCAGGAATTAGAAAAATAGATGTATAAAACCCACCCAGATTAAAGACTCAGTTTCTACAATGCTCAGTCAGGATTTAAATCATTTGTTTCCAACCCCCCTTTATAAAGAAATACTTAACCCTTTGACACCAAAGGGACCTGCTATCCAAGACTCTTGAAGCTCTTCTGGACCCCAAACCGGGTGTTGATCCCCCAAGGACTTTCAGAGATGCCAGTCTTTAAAGTAGAAAGGAAGTGGCACTGTCTTGAATCAAACTACTCAAACCAAATGAGACTCTTCTTGGTCAGTTTGGTTCATTACAAAGCTCAAGTGACTCAGTGGCACCTGAAAATGGAGTACATACCCCTAAGTCACTGAGATGCTTTGAGAAATTATCCTCCTGTGTGCTGGATTCAGGCCCCTTGTTTTGTGCATGACGCAAATGGTTCCTGCAGTAACATAGATTCCCAGTACCCCAGCCCTGTATCCTTCCTAATTAAAATAGCTAAAGCATTGCTATAGTAAATTTACATTGAATTTTTTTCCATGATAATGGGAAGTTCATGTATTTAATAAAAACCCCAAGGTATCTACTTAAACTGTGATCTGGTCAATTCATTTTGGTCAAAAGGCAATGAATAAATAAACTATACATTTACTGCTGGAATAAATATATCCTGTAAATTACTTATCCCAGAATTCAAATGTGAACATGATGTTGTGACTAACCAGAATCTTGTCACCTTGATATTCCTTTCTCCATCACCCTCTCAGCCACTGATGGACTAAATAACAGTTCTCAATTTGTGCCATTTTGACCAAGTAATTCTTCACAATAGTAAAATTAAAAAGTCACCCAGATTTCACAGTCCAACCAATAGATTAAAATCCCATTTAGATGTACTTCCCATTTCTTACCATTACTTTCACTGGCTGATCTAAACAGAAAATTTAGTTAGCTTCCATTTGTCTCTATAAACAAATGCAATCACGATGTCTGCCTGTATATACATACAAGTGGGGAGTTAAAGCTCCTACTTCTTAAATACTGTTATGCAGAAAGCCAGAGAACTTCATCAACCAACTATCTACTATCAGACTGCTTTAGATCAATGTGTTGAATTTACAGGATCTGTCAAAGTGACATTTGTTTCAATTTACACACACTCAAAGGATTCAGAAAGTTGCTTAATCCCACAGTTTCACCTCTCTTGACTAAAGAAATTGACCAGCTGAATGTTAATCTAAAGCAGAAAATATGCAATATCATGGCCACCATTTAAAAACAGTTTTATGACAAAGCATTTTTCCATGCGAATGTAAGAAATGCTTCATCAACCTAAATATCAGAAATATACAAGGAAGGAAATGATGTCTGAAAGCCCTTAAAGCTCAGTAACACTGGATATGTTCCACAGCAACTAAGACATAATTGGTTTTATTTTTTCAAGCTCCATCATTAAGAGACTGATTCATTATACAGTGCAGGAATTAAAATCTTACTGCAACTCACTCAAAACACAGTGTGCACTGAAAAGCATCTGTATGGCATTGCAAACAAAAGGGTTAGATAAATGTAGTGCGTAGTGAAAGTCAGCAACACCTCAGGCTGGTACTGGGGAGACAGAACCATGCTGATGCCAAACCCTGCAGATCTCTCACACGAGTTAGCCTGGAGGGTTAAAGGTTGTATATGCAAAATAGCAGATGCTTGTGCTGGCAGGCCATCAAGTTCCAGGGAAAATGTAAAACTGAGTGGTCTGTAGCACCTGCCTTTTCTGCATCTTCATGTCGGTTAGTCCACAGAAGTTTTAGTTATGTCTGCTTTATTCTCTGCTCCAGTTCATGCTTGTGTTTAATAAGCCGTTCTATTTCTGTTCCTAGAGTTTGAAGGTTTTCCTTTGGGGGTGGAAAAAAAAAAAGATAGGATAAGTTATACAGGGAAAGTGAGTCAGCATAAAATACACCAAGAAGTTAAAATTACTGTTTATATGTCAGCAGGTTGTTACTTTCAAGTATCCAGAACAAGCACAAATGATTAGACAAGCTGGAGGAAACCAAGCTCATTTCAATAAAGGATGCAAAGCTCTCAGCAAGTCTTTTTTTGCAGTTACTAATATTCTATAAGCTGTCTAGGAAGTATAGTATTTAAGGGAAATGATGATTATAGGAAGAGATTTCCAACTCCTGCAGAACACTGCAGTCCAGCTGGCAGCTTGCACAACATTTCCCAGCCTGCCATCTTTCCCTTGCAGCAGACATGCTGCCCCAGTAGCTGAACAGGGCACAGGGCCAGGCATGTAGACTGTGCCCCTGGCTCCATTTCACTAAGGGAAAGCATGGAAAGACCCCTTCCTGCACAGGCAGCCTACAAGTTGTTTCAAGAAGCAACTCATTAGTGCAACATACTACAAGGGCCCCAAAACAGACATTCAGCATGAATTACATTCCCTTAATCTTAACCCAATGCTATCAGCAGCACCAATTCACAGTGAACTGGCTCTGAAAAGCCACCTCCTTTTAACAGCATGTATCTCTTTGAAGGCAGTATCTCAGAACCCCAAGAACATGTGGGATAACTGGCACAGCTACTCACTTTCAATGTAATATTTTTCAGTAATGTATCTTCTAACACAGCCTGTAGCTTCCTGTTTATCTCTAAGGAGAGTTCCAAGGTGAGACCACTATCTGCGGGATGCGATGTATACAGAGATGCCATAATCCCGCCCCGTCTACTCAAGTGTACTTTGTTGAAGTCAGAGGCCTCTGATGACAGTGTTCCAGCTTCCTCCCGCAAAATGTAGCTCTGAATAATTCTGGGGGAAAAAAAAATAAATTTGAAAGGAAAGTCATTACAAGGCAATGAAAAAAATCAGACACTGAAGTAGCTGTGGATTCCTGGTAGAAGAATAAGGCAGTAAAAATCAACTCCTGCAATGTCTAGGTCAGGGGAAACCTGGGATACCAAAATAGCTGTAGGATGTGCTGGTAAGGTGCCTCACTACAGTGCACAAGGTTTATATATTTTGAAGTATTCTGAGGAAGTAATATTGCTACTGGAGAAAAAAATGCCTTTACTTTGCTGAAAGACTCTGAAAAGGGAATCTTAAGCCTTCTACAGATGAGACAAGTCTCTGCTCAAGAACCTTCATGAGCTGTGCTCATGTTTATTGAATGGCACCAGATGGGCACAAATGAACAGGCTTCTTAGGCAACAGCTATACTTAATGGGTAACTGGGCTTTCCAGAGGAAAGTGTATGGCACAGTTTCTTCCCCTTCTAAATGAAGTTCCAGAAGATGAGATTGCACAAGATGAGACTTCCATGTAAGTAGGATCTTGCTCCATGTTAAGTCCTGACCACCTTTGGCTCAGATGCACTGTTTGTTTGACAGGCATGCCAGACTACCACCTGGAATTATGCAGATTCTCCTTCCAAAACAGACACAGCACCCTTCTAAACACATGAAAAGAACAGACTCTCCTGTTAGCCAGTGGCAGCAGCCCACTTCAAATCAGTCACCTGGCGACCACTTTGCTACCAAAAAAAAAAACCCCACTTGCAGCAGTCTATTCCTCCTGAAAATACTTAGTAATAGACCAATAGGCAATTACTGTAACTGCTGGGAAAAGATAATCAAAAATACCCCAACACTAATCTTACCTTTAAGATCTACTGTCACTGCAATATTTTTATTGCTTTAAGTATTTTCATTCCATTACTTGTCTTAGATAAAATCCAGAATACTTGTCTAATGCACCAGCTCAACACTGAAAAACTGTATTAACAGGACTTGGAACATACTTTGTTTTTTTCCTGATTTCCTCCACCAGCTGTTTTATGTGATCCTCCATAAACTCCATCTTCTCATTCTTTCGTGCATGTGCCTTCTGCAGCCTTAGTATTCTTTCAACCAAGACAGCCTTGTCCACCTCTGGGAAACTATCCACAGCTACTGAAGATCCAGTATTCTCAGGCGAGCGATCCTCATTGCTGCTGCGTGCATTCAGGGACCCTGCCAATACATTCGTATTTGTAAAAGCTCTTTTTGCTTTCATACCAGGCCAAATGTCTCCATCAATGCAGTGTATGATTTCATTACATTTCAGAAGCTTAAAATGCTTCCTTCAGAATGTCAGTTTCCCTTATATGTTAAATGAGGTTTTATATAAACAGTCCTTAACATTTAAGTGCTACATGCAGAGTCAGCAATACAGTCTCCTAGCACTGGCATAGCTCCTTTAGCATAAGTGTGCTTGCTTCAGTAATACTTACTCCTGCATAAATACCTTCATATTCGTTAATACTGCTTTGTACAAAACTGAGCTGATTTTAAGCATACCTGTTTAGATTGGATATTAGGAAAAACTTTTCACAGCCAGGGTGATGAGGTATTGGACCACGCTGCCCAGGGAAGTGGTGGAATCACTGCCCCTGGAAGTGTTCAAAAACCATGTAGATGAGGCCTTCAGTGACATGGTTTAGTGGTAGTCTTGGCAGTGCTGGGGTAATAGATGGACTTGATGATCTTAAAGATCTTGTCCAATCCAGTTGATTCTATGTTTTGGTCTGCTAAAACTGCAGCACTATGAAAACCATACAGACTGACAAAAGCCCTATATATATATATATAAGCATTCTGCAAAACTGATCACTTAGAGCTTGAAGTGTCTTATTTTCTTAGTCTTCTTCTAAGTACTTCTCTCTCATACAGTTGAGATTACAGGACTCTTGGACACAACTAACCAACTTAAGACCTAAAGATATCGAGGAACAAAACAGATGTTGTTTCCAGTGCTAAAGATAACTACTTCTAACTGTAGAGAAAGTACTTGACACAGATACACTGATGCCTCTAAGCATGCCAATTGATTTCTCATTTACACAGTTGCAACTGTCAATAGTGCAATTAAACAAGGCTGGAAGCCATTGCTCATCTTTACTTTGCCTCTGGCAGTATGTATGAGGGTCCTGTATAAACTAGAGCTCTCTGAACATAAAAGCAACAAAAAGGTAGGCATTGAAAAAGAACAAGAACACAAACATTATAAACACTAAACTTTAATCTCATAATAAGAGCCTACAACTGCATTCAGCAAGTGCATTTTGTTGCTTAAATGCTATTTTGCCAGCTTTACTGGGAGGCTGCACAAGCACAGAAAGAGCAAGTCTTGGGGCAGCACGCCATGGCAACCTTATTAAGATGAAAGGATAGCTTTGGCAACCCTCCTATGTGCTATATTACCTGATGAACTGGAACGGCTCCCCATGCTGCTGACTTCTTTGTCATAATTACCATTTTCCATCTGATCCAATTTCCTCCGTGCTAAAAGTATAACAAAATGATGGTTAACAGCGGCAGATTAAAACCTAAGTATCAGTGTTACCCAGTATACAAAACCTCAAGTTGTCTCTGATCTGCACTGATTTAACAGGGCTTGACAACTAAAAGGTAAAGGTAGTAACTCAGAAAACCCCCCAAGCAGCTCCTCTCCTCTCCCTGCCTCAACCATGAAGCACCTGGATGCAACATCCACAACGATCCCTATGCCCTGCAGCAGTTGTTAGTTGAAGTTGTCACCCATAGGATTAACTGGGAACAGTAAGACTTAAATTTGATTTTACTTTTGAATAGGACTGCCATGTAGATAACTAATGAATGACAGAATGGCAACTCTGTTCTGAAATCTCTTGACTACATCACTACTGGGAACCGAGGGTAGTACTTGTGCCAGAAGCACCATTTGGTTCAGCAGGGGTGAAGAGGGAAAGTGCAGAACTGTTTATTTATGTACAAGAAGAGATATGGAACTCTTTTGAGGACCTGTTTCAGAGAAGACATCCTCTTGGCATTGTGCAAGGCTTTGATACACAAATCTACTTGCATACAGAGCATATGCATTATTGGGTATTTAATGACTTCTATTTGTTGACAGAATTAGTCATCAGTCTCTCCATATCTATCTTTAAAAACCTGTTAAATACACTAAAAAAAACCAACCTGTCACCAGCAATCCTGATACAGTCACAGCAAGTAAGAAACTTCTAGCAACTTCTGAATGTACTCCTACACAGACCAGGATCCATATATACCCACAGTGACATTTCTGTAGTCATCTATGCGATAACAAAGACCAAGCTCTACTGAAAACAAATATTTCATTTTATGTCTAAGCCAATTTCAGAAGTTGCATTGAGGACTGAAAACCGGCACTAAGGACTGATTCCTGAGCTGCAGTTTCTACTCTACAAGATTTAACTTGCTCACTCACTCTCATTGTCTTTAGAAACAGGGAGAGCTTGATGTGCCACACTCAAACTACACAGACAGGACCCTCATCTCTACCAGACACTGTAGTGCGTTACAGATGGAGCTGACGCATTATAACTAAGAATAATTCCAACCTAGCTGAAGTTGTTTTGCAAGATCTTTCAGGTTTGCTGCATGCTTGCGCTTCTGGGTAGCCAGTTCATCTTTCAGTTCATCCACGTGGGTCTTCAGTGCTGCTAGTTCTTTCTGCTCTGAAGCCAGTTGAGCCTGTAGCATTTCAACTTCCAGCTTTCGCTGATCCTGCTCTTTCTGTAACCTGGTGGCCTGAAATTGCAGTTTTATTTTCAGTCATATACAAAAAAAAAGCTCCAGTTTAACCATATAAAGCTCTAACTCTGCACTTTTCACCTCAGAATCATTCACATTTTACATCTATTATTTAGGCTAAAGATTACCACTGCAAATGAATATGCAGCACAGTGCAATGCTGCAGGAAGACTCCTGAACTATCCTGTACTGCATGATACAGTACAACATGAAGACGTTTCTGAGGTAGTTAAGGAGTCTTCCTTCTACAGATCTGCATGGCTGTAGAGGGCTGTACAGTGCAGTCACATTACACTCCACGACACGCTGAGTTTACTAAAAATTACATTTATCTCATAGTACAAATAGGACCTAAGAAACAGCTCACAGTAATAAGTTTCTGAAATTACATTTTGATTGTTTCAATGACAGCTGCACAAGAGAACAACTTTGTATTCCAAGACTGACGGAAAGAGAACCACAGTAACATCCCCTCAATTCCAGTGCACCATGCCTCAGGGATTTCTTTTCCCTTCGAAACACGAGGTGTTCACATCCCTCTGCTATTATTCTATCCATTTGGCAAACTCAGCAAGTAATTGTGGTCAGGTATGTAAAGACACAAGGTGGAATACATGTGCCATCTCTTTTATCAGTATCAGACATTTTACTAGTGCAAAAAACAAGCTGCATGCTGTACTCACCAGATCATCTTTAGTCTGTTGAACACATTCCAGCTGATTCTGCAGCTCTCTTTCACTGTAAGAAAGCTTATCCACCTGGCTTTGCAAGGAATTGTTTTCAGACTGAAGCTGTGCATTCTTACTGGTTAATTTTTCAGTGAATATCAATAGCTCAGATTCTCTTTTCCGACTACCTTCAATGTCCTTCTGAAGATCAGCAATCAGAGAATTGAAACCATCTACTTCCTCCTTTAAAGCACTGATTTCTTGTTCATCCCTGTCAAAATAATTGTATCTCATTAGGGACAACCTGAGCTTAAGGGTACAAAACTTTACTGAAATAAAAGCATTTAGGTCAAGACCAAGTAAGAAAGAGAAATAATTAATGATGCTGGGCCATCAGTCACTAGATCGTTCTAATGCCAAGGGAGTTTGCAGATTCTATTTCATGACATGTGACAGATATCTCTATCCCACAGAACAATGTGTAGCCATTTGTCTCCTCAAGGAAGACAGTTGCTCTGTATTTCACTTTATAAGCTTCAGTATAGGGTATAGGCAAAACCCTCAAACCAACATCCTGTAGGTTAGAGGAAGGTCTGCAAATCCAAAGGTAGTCTGTAAGAGGACTTGTCTTTAAGAAATAGGGAAATACTCCAGCTTTGAGCTTCTCCAGTACAGCAGTACTGTGACTTCCTCAAGCATCCTTATCCAAGCAGTGCAGCTGTATTCAAAGGACTGTCTCACTCCACTATCCCTCTACAAAACAGTTTTTGTTTCTACTGAAGCACTCGCATTAGGAGACACTTTATCACTTGCAATCCATTTGAGAAAGAACTGTAACTGAAGATACAGCCTATCTTTCAGTGAGTTAAATTAATTCCAAAATTAAACAGCTGTTAAAAGTTACAGACTAAAAATTTCCTCCTCTCATTCACTCTTACAATATTATTTCATTACTTGTACAATCATAGGATTTCCTACATCATTCTAAAACCTTAAACCTTATCTTCCAACAGCAGCAGGAAAACCCCTCACCTCTCTCACAGGGACTGTGTATATTCAAATTTAAATCTCATATCAACATGTTTCTTCAAGTAGAGGTGAGGGTCAGGCAATCCCAATCATTAGTAATTCTGAAAATGAACTATAATTTATCAAAACTAAGTAACTTAATTCTGCTAGAATTTCACTGCTGTAAGTTATATGGTTCCAGATACAAGAACAAGAGTTTGTGTGGTTAATGACAGAAGTCACCTAGCACTGGACTACCAAAGGATGACATCAGATGTACTGCACCCTGCCTTCAGTTTTCTTTAGGCTAATTCCACATTTCAGAAGACTTAAAACTGAACAACTACGGCAGTGATTTATTCCAGCCATTTATGCTGCAAAATAGCAAATGCATAACATTATTTTTGTGAAATATTTTCATTCATCCACCACAATTCTGAAGCAATTTACCTTTCCAGCTCAGCTGCTTTTTCCCAGTCTTTTAACAAACCAAGCACTGGGTAAACACCTGGAAGACCCAACTTCTTATAGTGTATGCCAGAAAGCAAGCACTTAATGTAATAAAGACAGACATTAAATTAGATTTATTACTCTTAATCCTCTTGTCTAATAAAGAGGCTGCCAAGGTTATTTCCAGTACTAACAATATTGATTTAGATTAGAAAAAACACATTAGGACAGCGATTCTTCAAATCAAAGATCAAAGCATCAATAATTTCAGTAACAAAAAGCTTTCCATATCCCAGATAATCTTTTAAGCCGTTCCCCAAAGTGCACAGCTGTACCTCTGATGTTGATCCTGCAGCCAATCCACAGTTTTCACTCTGTCCAGCAAATTCTGAATTTCACTTTTCTGTCTATTAATGATTTCTTTATACTTGGATAACTCATCTTCTGTTCTTAAGCGCTCATCCTCCAGACACTTTACCTAAATACAAGAAAAAATAAGAATAAATCAGAAACTATGTATTCTCCCAAACTTCAGAACTGAATCATTCTGATCAAATGTCTAAATTGTTATACAAAGCTCCCATGTCCTTTTTGGTGGCTCTGAGTCAAGCTTAGAACATTTTAGAAGTATTTTTGATTAAAACAGACAAAAAAAGAAAAAGGAAAAAAATAACCACATTAAACAAGTGTGATTAATTTTGTCCAAACCCTCAAACTTATCAGTCTAATAGACAGGGATGCAAAGACATGATTTTTCCCCAGTTACCAGACCAACCCCACATTATGTCTTCATCCTTTTGTCTAAGATCTTTTTGAGCCAAATCCCTGTTCTGGAAGGAGGCACTTGCACACTGATCTATTGACTGTTCAGAAGTCATGGATAGCACAAACTCCTTCCCAGAGGTCACTCTGGTTCTGTACTCTACAGAACTGACTTCACAGGTGGGAAGAGTTTACAAGTATGTTTTTCTTTCTCCAAAGTTATTAAGTTTAGTAGATGTTTACAAAAATGTTCCTCCCCACTTTTCAGTCAAACAAGATATGTACCATGAAACAATACGTTGTACTATGGATCAACTGAAACACCCTGAGAAAGGCTACCCAGACTCAACAGTTACATACTATTACTAGTCTTAGGTCAGCCAGTCTAGTCACACCATTTATTCTAAAAGAAGTAAAAATACAATTAACAGATTGAATACAGTCTTATTCCAAAACTCAGAACTATGCCTTTAGCCTCACTGCAACCCAACAGCACACATTACCTTTGTTCTCAGCGTTCGAAGTTCATCCATGCCTTCTTTAAATGTTCTCTTCAAGTCTTCCAGTTCTTTTATTTTAGCATGATGCACCTTTTTAAAGAGTGAGAAGCTCCTTGAGAAATCTAAATGGACAGTGGCATCTCAAAAATATCCAGACCAATGCAGGCCAGAACAGCTGAGAGGGCTTGAGACACAACAGGTACCCTAAAGGTTTGGTTTACTTATTCAAAAAGCAAAGCCTAAAAGCTTTTTTATTCTCAAAAGAAATGAGAACAAAAGTGAGATTACACACCCTGGGTTTAGGTGTACAAATCTATGCCACAACAGTCCCCGAGGAAAGTTCTAGGCAAAATGGCACTTGGTTAACTCTGATGATAGCACATACATACCTGAGCTGTGACCAGGTACTATATCATTAGAGAGTTCAGCTTCTGGGCTAGCAAATTTCTACACAGAACAAAGCCTGTCTCTCCTTTTCACACAGCTTGGTCAAATACCAGTCAGAGAAAGGCCTGCCTGTCATCTGAATTCGTACTCTAAATTACAGCAACACTCATGTTTACAAATCAGAGTGCAGTGATTTCATACTCATCATATACGTTTCCTATAACTTCATTTTTAATAAGTGAATCCAAGGTAGTTGAAAAAATCCTCCAAAAAGAGAGCTGGAGGCAAACACTTAGGATGTAAGTACAGCAGTAAAGGATGTAGTGTAAGGCCAAAAATTGCAAGCACCTTAAAATAAAGATTTTCAACATTAAAAATCCATGGCATTCTTAACTACTAAGTTGCCAACTTGTCTCCCCACACCATATACTTACCTCCAGGTGATCAGACTTCTCCTGAATTTGTTTCTCTAGTTCTCCTCTAGTTACTCGGAGTTTTGCATCCAATTCATTTGACTTAATTTCTTCTGACTCCTAAAAGAATATAAGTAGGGTTTCAGAGTTTCACATTCCCTTTTCTAGCTTTCTGAGCATATACACAGCTTTCCACATCACATATAAGAATGTGAATGCATCAAGCAAGACCCCCACATTGCATGTCAATCAAAAGAACCATTCTCCCTTTTATTTAACAACTTTCCAAGTAAAGAAACCAGTGACCAGTCACCTCAGCTTTTTAGCTTACACAAGATAATTCTTCCCTGCTACAGCTTAAGACAGAAAGCGAGGAAAAAAGAAGACTCAAATGCTGAACACCAATTTCACTTCCTAAGAACATATTCCTACCTGATAGGTTTTTATCATTTCTTGACAGTTTTTCCTGATCTGGTCTGCTTCTTCTTTTGCTTCAGTTAATTTTGTCATTGCATCTTTGAGACGTTCTTTGGTTTCCTATAAAAACAGTAGAAAATAATGGGTTAAACCTATTTATCTACCTTTACCAGGGAAAAGCATTTCTCATAATACAAGCTTCCTTATTTCAGTCAGGAATTAACAAAATAACCATAAAAAACCACATCTGGCATTATTTTTCATCTTGCCTTCATTCAACTATTACTTCATGCAATTTGTTTGTTCCAACACTGAAAGCACAAGAAAAGGATCTCCTGGTTACATGCCATGAACATTTTCAGGTGACAGATTTAACATCACATAAAAACTAAGCTGACGGTTAATTAACAAACACAAGAACAACAAAACCAGCCCCAAATTAAAAGTTCATCACCAAATTAAACAGAATTCCCCCACACATCCTCCTCTCGCCTCTTTTCAACATTTCCATCTCAGTATCAGTATCTTTAAAAGCACTGTTCTGGCTTTTGCTGTGGGCATTCAAAGTAAACAAAACTCACTTGAAAAACAGATTTTAGTAATGCTATACTGTTTACTTTGTATGTAACTACATTCCTCCAACTACATTTTCACATCATGGCATCAGCATCACTTCACTAACCTTGTGTGAATCCATTTCGGTTTTCAATTTGTTCTGAGCCCATTTGACTTTGATAACATGAGAATTGATTTCTTCTTTCAATTTTTCTATTTCTCTGTTGAGTCGAGTGGCTTCACCATCCTATGAAAACGTCATGGATTTTATTTTGGGTGTTAAACCATCCAGTGCTTCTACAAGACTCCTGCTCAAGTGTCAAATGCAGGGGTTTATTTTACTTAAATGTCTGGATTTTACAAAAGCATGCCCATTCTTGAGGGCGGTCAATAATGCTTTAGCCCATAAAACACTGGAAAGAAGCCCATTAGTTTGAATAGCAAACCCATTAGTTTGAATAGCAAGGTAAGGCTGCGCTACTCATTGTGTACATCAATGTTACATATTTGTTTCAAAAGTCAAAGCATAGTATTCCAATCTAAAATAAGTATCTCCTGTGTAAGCTACATGGCCCTATTTTTTTTGTTTTTTTTTTTTTTTTTGGTAAAAGGATAAGGA
>NDXB01017645.1:90469-107020 GCA_002631895.1 Agapornis roseicollis | reverse complement strand
TGTTTAATTTTTTTTGTCCTTTTTTTTTTTTTTTTTTTTTTTTTTTTGGTAAAAGGATAAGGAAACACAGGTGTGAAGTGGTAAAATCATGTACTATACAAAACTACATAAAAAATAATAATGGCAGTAATGGAATGGTAATATCAACTACAGAGGTGCAGACTAGTGTGAGCTCACCTACTGTGAGCAAAATGTACCTTTTAAAACGTAATTTACAGTGGAATACATCCCTACCTGTGGCAGGGGTTGGAACTAGATGAGCTTTAAGGTCCTTTCCAACCCAAACCATTCTATGTTTCCATGATATGCAAGTCAAATCACTAATCTGTGCCAAGAAGGCTGTAAACACATGCATACTGCTAGTGTAACCTTTTCCACCAACATCCCTAAACCAGTGCATCAAATCAAACTTCCACTCTGTGTTTCTGAAGCGATAGGCTCATCTTACCAAGCAGCACCATACGAGGGCAGCACAAGTCCTGTAAGGCTCTAATGTAATCCTCAGGAGGAGACAGAAAGTACATTAAGTTTTAGGAAGCCTGAACTCCCACTCCTGCTTCCTATTCATGTGAGACAGGATGCTGTGGTGAATTTTTGGTTTGGAAACATTAGCTTTTATAATTAAGATGCATTTTTCTGACCCTTCTGTGCAAATTACAATTGCTCAGAACAGGACAAAAACAGAGCTTGAGCCTTACTACCCATTTTTTGGTCTTTCACATGAAATAGAACCATGAAACAGAACAAAAGAAGACCTGGAAAATTTAAGAGGCTGGTGGAAATCTCTTACCAGCTTCTAAAAAAAGAACAGCAGATTACTTGAATTGGGCCTGAAAAATCCTATTACTTGTTTACCAATTTCTAGTAGCACAGAAAATACAGAGCAAAACCACACAAAAATAGCAAGAGACTGCAAGAATTTAATGCCATTACAATCTTAAAATAAATCCAAACAAGCTAGAAATTCCCTCAAAACCCAGGCATCTGCAACAAGCAGTCTTTTCAGTTACAGAAAAAAAGGTCTCATGCTTCACAAACTAACATTCAAGGAAACATGAAAAGGAACCTCAAGAAAGCAAGAAGAACTCAGCTTCCTCTCCTTCCCTTGGAGGAAAGGGGTTTTTCACAGTAGTACAGCCAAACTGAAAGAAAAGAGGTTTCTTCCACCAACAGCAAACAAGTGATAAGCTTGTTCTGACAGTGCTTTTAATCATTCACTCAAGTCACACAGCTTAGAGTACCTTCGTTTCATAGAGCTGGTGCAACCTTCCTTTTTCCTGAGAAAGCTGTTTGATTTTATTTGTATGCTTTTCTATCTCTTTGTTTGCATCTCTCACTCTTCTCTCAAGTGTTTCCTTTTCCTTTCGGAGATCAAGCGACTCCTTCTCCCCTCGGACATATTTCATCACCATTGTTTCTTTCTCATGGCGTGCTTCTTCACACTTCTTGTTTGCCTTAAAAATAGGAGAACATAAGGAATCAATCTTGTATTTCGTAATTAGCTTTTATGGGACACTACTGGATATTTTCAGTATCACGGTATAGTATCAGAGTAGGAGTCAAAAGGTCCAGCTTTGCAAAGACTAATGTTATATCCCACTTAAGTACTGCAATTACTCATACTTCTAACAGTGAATCTGTACCTAAACAGCTGCAGCTTCACAGCCAAACATCTCAAATGAGATCACAATACATTAGTAACTTGGAATGTAATTTGTTGTTTCAGAAGGAAACAAGCGTATTTGGGAAGATTCAGTAACAAAATAATTCTGCAAATACCCAGTGCCAGTCCTCTGCCTTCCCTCACCCACATGCCAACTGCACAATCAATATACACTGTCTTATTTCTGCAGATCCCCTCATCCCACACCTAACAAATTCTGCTTCAAATTAAATAAAAATAATGAAAAATAAAAGAATCAAATATAGCTTTAGAATTCACACAACAGAGAAAATATCTGGCATAATATGATACTAAGAAATGAAAAAAAATAATCTGTTTTCAGTAATACACGAGACAAAATAAGAGCTTTGTGCCAGAGTTGAGAAAAATACTAATTCCATGATACACTGACTGAAAAAAGCCACTGCCAGCTTTTTTTACCTTCCTTCTGAAGCAGGATTAGCTTACAGGCAAGAAAAATGAGATTGCCTCAAGAGCCCAACTCCAGACAGATGAATGTACACATTAAAAACAGTTATCAGGCACCCTAAAATGTTAACAGCTATTTAGAAATTCATTGATGACACTTATCAAAAAAGCATACATAACTTCATGCTGGTAGCTCCCATTTTGGAGCATCCTGCCTTACCCAGTTATCTAACAACCGAGGCTACATGTTTCAACCAGAACCAAGTTTGCTCATAAGATGACTTCAACAATTAAAGGTTTTCTATATTACCTGTTCCATTCGAAAGGCCATCTCTTTATGCAACTGCTGAATAGCATTTTTGGCTGCTGCATCTTGAGTTACAAGTTTGTCTTTACTAGCTTTCAACTCTTTATTAAGCTCTTCCATTCTCGCTTCCAGCTAAAAGACATTATCATATAATTATAGGGAAAATAAGACTTTAGTTGTGTTTCATACAGGCAAGAAAATGTCACAGAACATTAGAAGGCTCAACAGATATTTACATGTCTTTTACACTCGTCAAGCTGCAACCATCCATATTGACACGTAGCTTTACGTTACAGAGTAAGCATGCAAGATGCCAATTCTCATCTTCAGTGAGACTGAAGATGCACCAAGTCAAGTAAAACATGAGGTACAGTAATTTACTACACAAAAAGTGTAGTAAGCAGAAGCTGCATCACCTTCCACCCTTTTGTCACTATGGCTGTGCCACATCCTCCACCATGCCAGCAAAGCAGTCATGCATCCAAAATGAACTAGGAATTAAATCATTGAAAAATAACTGGGCAAATAGAGAGGTGCTTAGTCATTGTGCTGGCACATTTTTAGCCACCTAGTGAAGCAAGTCAGAGCCCTGATCCAGCTGAAGAATAACTACCAGTGTTCAACTGGAACACATCCAATGTGTGTTCACTGCACAGCTGGGCAGTACAAGCAGCAGCAGCTCAAGAGCAGCTTGTGAACACATAGGCTGTAATACTGTCTAAAGGCTGTTCAAATTGTGCCTTAATGACTATCTGCTTGTTCCAGGGGAAAGCCAAGTCACCACAGTTAAGCTGGCTTGGTTTTGGGGGTGGGTGAGGTGTAAAAAGCACAGGGTCAGATCTTACATTTTTGTGCTACTCTGAACTGCTGCAGGAATAAAAGGGAAGCAAAACTTCAAATGATTCTGCTACAACACAATAAATTGATCACATCCTGTTCAGCTCTGCAAATGAATCACTGCCTATATCAAAAGGTTTATGTGTACAAGCATGTCTTTATGGTTTGCTTATGACTATGAGTGAAACCAAGCTTTCTTTGACTTGAAAGCCCTCAGAACACACTAATCCACAAACTGTAACAATAAAACATCACAAATGAAGAAACCTCAAGTGTTCCATTGTGATGTCTCTTACAACTCCAAGCGCAACCCAACTACAGTGTAAGTGTATTATCCAAACTGGTATTTTCTGATATCACTTGCAAGCATATAATATCACAAATCCTACCATCCTACTTATCCAACCAGAAAGCAAAACAAACTCCCTTACAATTTGTTTTTTCCCCCCAGAATGGGATAAAGCAAATGTTGCATGATATAGCACTGTATGATTTCATGAAGCTAGCATGGAAACACAGACAAGAAAATGAGTAAGCTTCTCATACTGATTTATATTCAGGCATATGCAATTCCAGTTTGCAGCTTAAAACCAAGACTTTACAACTCCATTTTCAATCACATCGTGGATTTTTAAGATTCTTTGACATTAACAGAAGACAGACTAAGCTTGTACATACATGAACACATTCCTCTGCTGCACTACTAGCTCAACGCACTGCTTTGGGGACAGATTTCTGTGCAATGCAGACACAACAGAGAAACCTGACAACCAGGTTAGTATCAGCAGTACTTTGACAAATTAGTGTTCTAAATGTTCTCTTGACAGGTTCCTAAGCTGTAATCGGTGTACAAAGCTGAGAAACCAACTGTAGGAATGTCAGCACATAACTTTATACCAAACATACAATGACACCTGATATGATACCTTTCTTCCCATACTAATACCAACCTACACTGATGCACGCTCTTACGTTCCTCTTTGGCCTTTCATGGTTCTAACAATTCACTAGGGAAATGCCTGTGTACAGTAACTGAAAACACCAAAATAACATGCAAGACCACAGTTAACATGCTCTACTTTTCATACACTTTCCACATATTGTCAACTGCTGTAACTACACCTCCAGCCACTTCTATTAGCAGATATAGCAGTTAACAGAATATAAAGATGACAAATTAAGACCTCCTTTAAGCCTACATACAAGAAATAAATCATCCCATCAGGATGAAAGACTGAATGCGTCATTCTCTGTAAAATAACACAGCTTTCAACATACACTGTCTCCAGCAGGAAGCCAAGGTACACAAGACTCACCTACAAGGGCAACCCATGAAATGGGAACTCTCTTGACTTGAAGAGAGACTTCCAGAAACAGAACATTTAAGTGATGTGAATGCAGAAAGACAACTTATTCAAAGACACTATCTGCTTTTAGCCAGTGAATATTTATTGGAAGGGAAGAGCAGATTTATCCCCTTACATTTAGCATAATAAGCACAGGCATTCTCTCCTTCCCTATGCTACCAAGGATGTCTTGTCACTATTGCCACTGTTTAACACTGTATACAAGTCTGACACTAAACAGCGCTTCTGGTTTATTATCTGTACCTGTTTAATAATGTTGAGGTGCTGCTTTTCTGTTTCTGTTCGTTTTTTCAGTTCATCTTTTAAGTTGTCCTTTTCTGAGCAGATTTCTAAAATAAGTTCTTGATGTTTTTTATTTTCTTTAATCAATCTGTAAAGAAAAAAAAATAAAACAAGGTACATTCATTACTGGCAGGGTTTGGTTGGGTTTAGTTTTGAGATTTTGCTCTTTGTACTAGTGAAATCCATGACAGCCTTACAAAACCAAATCTGAACTACATTGTGCCTGTGACAGTTCCAAGCCAGCATCTTCTTTGAGAGGAAACTGCTCGTTCCCAGCATTTTGAGACTGCACAGCACATGATAACATAAGACATTTGGTACCTCTATGCAGCTACAGAACTGCAACTGTTAATAATTTTCAGGTAGTCATGAGACAGTAGCTTCCAGCTCTGAGAGTCAAATGTCTGGAAACACAGATATTGTATTCATTTCATGGATTGCTCAGAAGAGCCCTTGAAGTTCACAACCTGGTTAGAGACAGAATCTGATTTTTTCAGTGCTAGTAACTATGTAACTACTACAATAGTGCCCATGCTCATGCTCCTTATAAAGTTCAATTTTATTCAGCAGTAGTTTGCTCCTTTGCAGCTGAGCTGTCTAGAGCCTGAGCTGAAGCTGACATATTTAGTCTGATCAAGCACTGCAATGAAAGATAGTTACACCAAAACCTCAGAAGTTATATTGTCAGACTGTTGAATAAAAAGAGTCTCAAATGCATTTAGATGTTTGAAGATACACCTAGATGATGGATATTTTAGGCCACTAACTGCATGAATCTGTGGGGAGCATGCATTTACCTGAACAAGGTATTTAAATACCCCTTTACACATCACTTCCATCTCTAGCTCACCTCCTTTGAAAAACATTCACTGAAGAAATTAGTCTACTGAATTACAAGGAATTCAAAACCATCAGTGCAGGAAAGCTTAGCACCTGTTTTTTAATCTATTAATGAATATTCCAGGATAACAAATTCTTCATTCACCCAATTGCTGCTCACCTATATATCCTAGATCTGACCATTGGGCTACTTCCAGAGCAACACAACAAGCAATTCTGCTAATCATGAACTAAGGGACAAAATCAACCCAACCCAGAATGTCCTTTGGACCAAACATAAAACGTACCACAGCAGTTTTAACACTCTTGAAGTGAGTCCCCAAGAGTCAAAGGGGTGCAGCTGGGGCAGGTGGCAAACAGAGAGACCAAAGACATGTTTATATGTAAAACTGTCTGTATGTATACATAATACACACATGCCTTTAAGAAGGTAATTGGCCCATGGCCAACAACACTTCGAGTTTACTGTAAACAATTAAAACCCAGATAACTTCTAAATTTATGATCTCCTGGAATTACAACCATCTACACACACACCACTTCAGATTCCCACTCCTTCTCCCCTGTAATTACTGAATGTTTAACTAGGTACTCCCAAGCTTTCTTGTCATCAACTTTCCTCTCAGATTTATGATTTCTGTCAGAAGTTAACTGCTGAGGTGCTTTTCCTAGTGGGCATCTCTCTCTGTGCCTGGTTTCCCTCCCAAACCATGCTATTGGAGTCCCTTAAATGAAGAGCAGGACACTCATTTGCACCTCTGCAAGCAGCAATAAATTTGAAGTTAGAGACTACATTTGCCAGCAAAAAACATTTCTAAAGGGATAACAGAATACGAAACACCATGTGGGGAATGAAGAAATCAAACAGTGAACTGTCTTTGATATAAATATTTTTATGTAGCATACTGCCTGGTAGAACCATTGAGCCCAGTTTATTATGGCAAATTTTATCAGCCCTGCATTTCAAAAGCCCTCCTATAAAATGTAGTTTATCTACGTATGACATTTCCAACTCAGAGATTAGTTCTGAACTGCTTAGCAACTTTGCTGTATCATAGCAGGAGACTGAATACTACTTGAAAAAGAAACAAGGAATTCCACACTCAAATAAAATGTACATTGTGTGAGTTAGTAATTATGAAGATTAATTTCTCCAAAGACATACGTGGACTGACTGAATCCTGGACTATTTTTATATCGCCCTTACAGTATTTGAGTAGTTCCAGACATTGGCAGACTATTCTACTCAACAGTTGGCTATTCAGCCCCTGCCAAATTCCACAGTAATTCAGAGATCTAAGCACACATTTGTATTTACAAGCACATGCCACAAGTAGAAATAATTCCTCACTTAAAGAACATAATTAAAAATGCTCATTAACTGTCCTTGTAACAACTCACAAGAGACTACTTGTTCATACCAAGATGTTGTCTGCGGCTGCACACAACATGCAACCAAAACTGTTCAGTATATGACTCCAGTTGCAATGAGCATGTTCAAATACTCACTTTTTTATAGTCTGTTCTTGCTCCAGGTATTTCTCTTGCACACACTTTTCAAACACAGCCAAGGCATGTTCACTCTTCCGCACACCATTGGGGGATTTTCGCTCCTTTGGAAGATCTGTAGATAAGAGTTCAGACTCTATTTCCTTTAGCAAATCCTCCTGTGAGGAAGTCTGATGGATTGTGGAAATAAGCTTCTTTGTGCAGTCTGTATCGTAGGGGCTTTCAGAATAGATTTTATCGCCTGAGTTTTTCACAAAGTCAGACTCCTCCCTTAGCTCCTGTAATATTTCCATCAACGACTGTTCCATCTGGTTAGTTTTGGGATACTGCCGTTCAAATTCTTCACTAGATAAATGTTCTGGTTCTGTGGAGCCTTCTACCTTTCTATCAGAGCACATATTCGCACAGCAGTCTGCCCCTCCACACTGCTGCTCCAGTCTTTCTGCCACGGCCCCATTGCTGCTCATGTCAATAGCTGCTGAATCCTGGTCTGAGGGCAATAACCTGCATTCCCCTTCCAATAAACCAGCATCAGCTCCAGTATAACTGATGCTTGAGCAGTCCTTCATTCCAGGTCTTTCATCAGTCTTCTCATTATCTGGGGACCCCAAAAAGGCATTATCTGAGACACTGACTGGCTCCAGCACACTTGGAATTTCTGGTAGATGTCCCTCCATCTTTTTCCTTTGGAAATCTAGAAGTAAAATTCACGTTACACAACATATTATACTCAAAATCACAATGAAAAGAGATTGAGGGGAAAGAAAGGCTACTGGAAAGCAAAACTGAAAGGGCAAAACCATTCAGATACTTAATGTTATGCAAAGCTTGTTGATCTTCCAGCCTGACTTAAAAGTAAATGCTCCGGTGCAAGTTTTTCTAAGAGGAGGTGAGAAATCAAGGATAGCAAATGGGAAGTAATGGAATAGTAAATGCCAAGACAACAAGAAAGCAGCAGAGCTTTTTAAAATTAAATCTACAAAAATTCCACAAATCACTTCTGAAAAACGCTTCAGACATAAAATAACAAAAAAATATGCAAGACTCCAGAGTCTTAGACCTTTCATTTTCCTATATACGATTTGAAAGCAACATGTCACGACTCATTCATTTTTACAACACAGTGCGACTCCCTCATCCAGCCAGAACATTCAACTTCCTTACTGTCACATCCTCATTTACCACCCATACAGCAAAACGTATCTGTACCCAGCAACCTAAAGGAAGGAGCTGGGGGAGGATGGGGGTGAGGTTCTCTTTTCCCATCTGCTTTCAAGCAACTAAAAATCCCTTTGTGGAAAAAGCACAGATGGTCTGCAGCAGATCTGCAGAGCAGACACTGGAGGACTTGAAAAGCTTTGTAGAAGGTGTTCTATTAGGAGGTTATCATACTGATATCCAAATAGCCAGCACTCTCATGGAAGAGCCTGGGTATAATGCTCTACCTTCGTTTTCAGGAGTCTCAGATGGTCAGGTGTCTGCAAAGACCACTGCATTTTTAGAAAGCACAGGAAGCCCTTCCATCATTTCCATTAGGAGAAATTCACCACAACAGTAGTAACTTTTAGACGCAATCCTATCCCCCAATACTGGATAAATGAGTCTAAAAACAACGCAAATTCCTCATTTATAAATTCAACTCTGCTATTCCAACAACCATCTCAAAGCCATTTTGCAACACCAAGCTTGTTTTCATACTTGTTTTGTCTTATGCAGTCCCGCAGCCTGAGTCATACAGCTACAAGCTCCAGGCCCTGCACTTTGACTCAGTCTGAAAACAAACCCTTTGTGCTGTTTGGCTCCTCTCCTCCCGAGTCCTACCTAATTAACCACCATGTAGTATTGAGGCTTACACTGGTAAAACAGATAGATATATGAATCCTATTAGGACTGTGACTAATTGCTACCATTATCGCCTCTCAATATTGGGTATAAAAATCAGCTACGCAAAAAAGCAGTAGCCTCGTCCCAAATGTTTCTACTAGGAAATACTATCAAATTAAAATTCAATATCTGAAACCAACAGTTGGGCTGTAACTGTCAGCTATTCAACAAGAGGCAAGCATAAAGAACATTGAGCATAAAGGTAAAAGTATGAAAGGGAACATGCCACAATTGGACAACATCAAACGACAACTCTACATTTTTAAGTAACAAACAAACCACTTTTCTTTCTTGGTTTTAAAGCAAAAAATCTCAGTGCTACAACCTGAACCCCATACAAACCAATAAGAGCCAGAAAACAAATGGCAGGTAACTCTGAGAACAGAGATGGTCAATGTGAGAGAATTCACCCACTTGGTTTGTGAAGCCAAAACAGTGGCTTTCTTTGTACCTATCTACTTTTTGATAACTTCTGCTAGTAATGAAAGTTCACAATGTACTGGCTCTTATTCCAAAATCAAACAAACAGAAAAACCCAATGACAATCTCAATCTGAAAGCAGAGAACACACACAACTGTAAGAAGCAGCAGAACACACTAGATCCTACTTTATTAAAAAGCTGTTATAAAACAGCCAATGTTTTGAGACTAGTACATTTAATAGAGTGTCCTGGGTTCAGCAGTTGCAGTCAGTTTTTCTTCTCTTTAGTAGCTGTGTTTTGACTTAACCCAGGAACAAGGCTGATAAGGCCGATGTTTTTGGTTGCTGCTGAGCGATGTTTGCCCTGACCAAGGACTTTGTGAGCCTCATGCTCTGCCAGGGAGGAGGGGAGGCCGGGAGGAAGGAGGGACAGGACCCAAACTGACCAAAGAGGTATTCCATACCATAGCACGTCATGCCCAGGGGGTAACTGGCAGTTAACCAGAAGGGCTAGTTCTCTCAGGGTGGTTGCAAGACGTGGTCAGTCAGCACTCTGTTGGGTTGGGGTGTTGTGAGTTATCTGTCAGTGGTTGGTGAGATGCTGTATTCTTTTCCCTTGTTATTTCCTTTATTGTTATTATTATTGGTGGTAGCAGTAGTGATTTGTGTTAAATGTACTAGTCTTCAATAGCCATAAGAACTTACGAATTATGCAGCTGAGGGAAGAAAAACACACCTAGTTTCTGTTCCCTCTTGTCACAGGCAGTTTATAATCCACAGACTCAGCTGTAGAAAGAGACTCTTATCAGTATAAGGCTGAGGTACCATTTTTCTCTACAGCAGTTACTCTACTCTAAGTTCTTGCTGACACTTTCTCTGGAATGATCCGAGGGATTTATTGGCTCATTTAAAGCCTTTTCTAAAGTACCTCTTACAGATAAACCCCCTAAATGTGCAGTTTTTTGATGGAGGACTGCCTCAAAGCTGCTCATTGCTGCCCAGCCTCTGCAGTTCTTCACTTCCATGTGGTAAAATCAGATACATGAACTTCCATATTGGTTGTTACACCTAAAAAGTCCAGTCAGCAAACTGGATGGGATTTCATATGAAAGCAACAGGTGAAAACTACAGTCCTGTTAAGACAGTACATTGGAAAGAATACTAAGTTTTCATCTTACCGTGTTTCTTCCTTCTGTAAATAATACTGTGAATTGGTGTTAGAAAGATTAATCTCTCTGGAAGCAGAAATACAATTATTTGCATAACTCAATTAGTCACAGAGCAATAAAATGCCACCAAATCCATATCACCTTACACTTAATACCAATCATAAAGCATAGCGTTTGTATCAAATGCATGGGAAATTTGAACAGTGACTGTACAAATCAGTTAAAGCATGAAAAAGGAATTATGATGATTCAGTGTTCCCTGCAGACCTACTCTAATTTTCAATCAAACACAGAATACAATTTACCACATTAACTTCCCAGTCTTTCCCATGCTAATACACTGGATTTTGGCTGTACCTACCCAAATCTGAGTCTGTTCACGGCCAACACAGATCTTCTTATCCCCACTGCCACTGAATAGTTTTCATGTACCAATTACTAACTGATTTTCACATCAGAAAAATCCAAAGGAATCATGTGAGGCAACTGTCAATGCAAGTTCATCTTGATATTCAAATGTCTCTGGAATACTCAGTTTGTTACGCCTACCTCAGATAACTGAATATAGCAAATACCTCTTCCTTAAGGCCAGAGACAGAAAACTACAGTAAGAATATTACAGGCTTTTTGTAAGCAAAAGATTTTGTGTGGCAATAGCTTAGAAGCATCAACACTTCTGGCCTAGCAGTAGCTGGCTGAAATGAAACATGCTAATACTTGACAGTTTTGTATCAAACACACAAATACAGCAAGGCCCAGATAGTATCTGGATACTAGATACATATTTGATGGCAGTTCCAAGTCTTTCCAGGTTTAATATCTATCCTTCATTATTCTAACCATTCTTCTCTTCCAAAATCAGGGAAATACTAAACTTATGGTATCATTCGCTCAAAAAATACTGCATTAAGGAAACAAAATAGCTTAGTGTCTTCTATGTGTTCAGAAGGTGTCAAAAACAATAAAAAAAGGCAAATGGTAACTCAAGCAGATGAGCTGTTTTATGAGATGACACTTACTCATCAGCCAAGCACACAGTATGATGAGTAGCAGCAAAATGCCAGGGGGGCACTGATGACCTTCTACCTTTAACCACTTGCTTTTCTGCTTCCTCAGGGTTGATCATCAAACCACAGCAAAAGTGTCTTGCTCCTCAGTGCCCTCCAGGTGATGTGTGTCTCACCCTCACAGTACACATGCCATAGGAGAACAAAATCACTACCATGTCAATTTAAACCCAGAGCAGGAACTTTGAGATTAGCCCAGCCCAAGCCTGCCTGCATACCTCGAATAACCACCCGTCTTGTGAGACTGCCATACAGCCAGCCTAGCATGTGGAAAGCTTTCTGTCACTGTCTTGTGACACTTTCCGCTGCTGTGACAGGACTCTCAACACTCACACAACTGGTCTGACCAGTCCTCCTTCTCCTCTATTTTACAGCTCACCATTAGTTTGACACTAATACACCTTCTTCATGTTCCTGCCCTATTCTAAAGCTAAGGAAACAGCCCTCTTGAGTGTTCCCCACAATGCATTAACACAAAGCGAGTGGAAACACATCACTTTAAAACCTGGTGATGCTAGCAGCAGAGAACGAGGAACAGGAACACAGCTCAGCCAAACTTCATTTAGAGCAGCAACAGGCCCACAGGTGCTGTTTGCACAAGTAAACAGAACAGTTGTCTGCATATATACACCAGAATGCAGACAAGCTACACCCTTCAAAACCAAACCTTTGCCTTTTTCTAAAGAGGCACTGTTGTTCCATCAGAAATGTGTTCTCCAAAGCAGCAAGGCGTGTACATACTTTACCTCATTATCTTATGGTACTTAAAAAAATTAAACCTGCATCAGCCCATCTGATGCTCATTTTAAATATTACATCAGTACCTGGAGTTGTTAAACTGCAGTCACAGGACACGCAGCATTAAAGGTGAATACTGGCAAGAGCTGCAACTACTTCTCATACTACTGTAACTGAGATGTGCTTATCTGCTAAACTGCTGAGAGCACAACTGACTCAAAAGCAAGCAGCAGAGATCCTGCCAGTCCAGCGAGGGGACAGCACACTATCTTTTTATGGCAGAAATGTCTCACAGGTACGTAAGGGAAAGCAAATACTCAGGAAATAGTGGGGGTTTTATTCACTTGCTTCTTTACACAATAGAAACATCCTCTTACTAACTGCTAACCAAGTGGGAAAGATAACAAACATGACAACCATTCACTTAAGCTCTTCAGTGACTGTGATACAATAGGCATTGATTATCTAGGGAGAACATTGAAACCCTCGACACATGATCCTGAAACATGCCGCAGAAAAAAAGAATATTTCTTCTAACTACCTCCAGTAGCAGTCATCCTTAGTGCTTGTTCACTGAAGAATTGTATTTTTCTGCATAAGCAGACAGCTAAGACTGACGTCAAAATTTAAGCCTCTCTCCTCCCCCCTTCTTTCTGCCCATTACTCACTATAAAGTGAAAGAAAATGCTGTAATAAAGGTGTAAGACAGAGAGCGGGTAAAAGAAAACCTGAGTATCAAAGTTGTTCCTTTCCATACATGCTTTAACAGTAAATTCTCACTTCAGAGGTCATTCGCTGGCACAGAGAAAAGCAAGTTTTCTAACAGTCAAGCCTCCCTTATCCTCTGCTGAAAAGTACATGCCCTCTTCCTTTTTGAAGAAGCAACTGACAACCTCACCCTTGGCTGTCCATCAGGTTATCCACTACACCAGCTGGAAATCTTCCCTCCATTCCAGTACTGCTAATGCCCAGAAACTATAAGGTAATTCATGATGAAAGCAATTCCCTGTATGCTTCCTGCTGTCTGCACAGATCTAATTAGGGCCAGAATCTTTCCCAGCTACAGCCTGCTATTCTGTTACTACAGGCATGCACTGAGAAGCTGGTACATCTTAATTCAATATTCAAACAGCCTGTCTTTTCAATCTTCTTACAGAGTGCAAACATGATTCTTTCAAATTCCTGGCTACAAAGGACTTTCCTAAGCAGATACACTATTAACAATAGCATTTAATTCCATAAAAAAGATAGCTTGACCAGAGCTATCAACACTTCTGTTGTGAATAGTCGAGAAGGAAGAAATGAGTTTGTTTCAGCCAATTTCAAAATACATGTGAGATGACATCCAAAGAAACACGGTAAATGACAACTGAGGAAGCATTTTCTGAGGTGTGACTGCATAGAATTCACTGACAACAAGGGAAAAGAAAAAAGCATGTGTCTTGTCACCCAGAAATTATCACAATGGGGCTCTTCTACAACAAACACATTGAAGGAGGACAGAGGTGCGTACCTGCAGGCTGGGTTCTATAAGCAGATTGACAGTCAAGGTCCAAAGAAATAAAAATCACTGCTTTAAGAAAAATAATCTATTTAAGCAGCAAAACTTAAACACACTGTAGAGAAAGTGAACAATAAAGGGAAGAAGCGAGAAATGCTTCACAGGTGTGTGCATATACAAGAACTTGTTCAAAGCAAGGTAGACTCTAAAAGCAAAAGCAAAGAGCACTGAAATAAGTAACTGAGCACAGAATCTTCTGAAAGGGGAATAATAACAAGAATTTAACACAGTAATTGCAGTTCACTGGACAGCAAACACATTCAGCCATGCATTGCATGATATAATGGCCAACAGCGGTCAATTATGTCAGCCCCTTTCAACAAGAAAGGTTTTGCACCATCTTTGGATAGATGTTTTTCACTCACAGCTGTGCTCCTAAAAGAGACTTTGTAGCAGAGACACTGACAAAAGAGGGAATCATCTACTCTTCTTAACAAGTATACATGCAATCCACAAAACAGTGAAAATACAATTCTCACATCAGCCAAGACTATGCAGTCTCTTCATCTCTGGATACTCAAAAACATCCAGTCAGGTTTTACAATCTCATTTTCAAACAGAAGTATAATGTAAATTTGCAAAGCTATCCTCTTTCCCCTTCCACTCCACATCTGTTACAACAGACTACTCAAATTTCCCTTAAGTAACAGACTAAAGCCTCAAAATGACCCAAAGCTGCAATACATATATGATGCATTTCAGCGAGTAGACTGGGGACAAGGAAGGGAGTGATGAAGCACTCCATAGCTAATAAGTAAACAATTCCAACATCAGCAGGGCCCTAAGTACCATGCCCAGGCCAGGCAAGCAGCTAAGTGACAGAAAAATCTGGTGACACCAACACAAGCAGCCTGAGTTCCCACAAGTCCCCACCATTCTTACATGGATCTGTCCTGGTTTCAGCTGGGATAGAGTTGATTTTCTTCCTAACGGCTGGTGCAGGGCTGTGTTTTGGCTTTATACTGAGAACAATGCTAATAACACACCATTATTTCAGCTGTTGCTAAGTAGTGTTTACTCTGATCAAGGACCTTCATCTCCCATACTCCGCCAGTGAGGAGGGGCACAAAGAGCCATGAGGGAGCAGAAACAGAACACCTGACCCAAACTAGCCAAAGGGGTATTCCATACCACAGCATATCATTCCCAGTTTATAAACTGGGGTAGTTACCCAGAAGAAACCGATTGCTGGTCGGGTTATGCTGGATATCAGTCAGTGGGTGGTGAGCGATTTTATTGTGCGTCCCTTGTCTTGCCTGGGTTTTATTCCTTTTTGTTGCCTCCCTTTTCATCACAACTATTATTATTATTTCCATTATTAAAATCTTCTTATCTGAACTTATGAGTTTTACCTTTGCCACTCATTCTCTCCCCAATCCCACACAGCGAGTGTGTGTGGGGCGGGACAGGATGGTAAGTGGCCACATGGGACTTGGTTGCTGGCTGAGGTTAAACCACAACAGCATGTAACCTCAGCGATCACACAGTTGCATCACCACTGCAGTCGGCGCTGTAAACTTGCTAAGGAAGCACTGTGTACCTCTAAACAAAGTCCACATGTTTACAGGAAAAACCTTGCTAGAAGACAAGCCCCTTGAAATTGCTTCAGAGCCATTCTATTTGCATTGTTATCACAGATCCCTATTTCCTGGTTCTTTCTCAAAGTGCACTGGATTGGTAACTCAGAAAACTGCTGCTGCTACTCTTTATTTTGCCTTAGGAGATGGCACATTCTCAAGATATGCTCCAGTGGAAATTCATCACACAAATGTAAGCAAACACCCTTAAGCAACAGTCTCTTCAAATGCTCTGTAACGCTCACTAACCTTCTGTGTTGGAACTATGCAATTCAGGTTTAGTGTGCAAGTTGGCCAGTCAGCTACTAAGAGAAGATTTAAAGCTTGTCCTCTGGACAGCTTCTTACGAAGACAGCTAGAACATCCTCAACCTGCACCATGAAAACATATCATAGAATCACAGAATCATAGAATAGTTAGAGTTAGAAAGGATCTTAAGATCATCCAGTTCCAACCTCCCTGCCATAAGCAGGGACTCCTCACACTAGACCATGGCACCCAAGGCTTTGTCCAACCTGGCCTTGAGCACCACCAGGGATGGAGCACTCACAACCTCCCTGGCCAACCCATTCCAGTGCCTCAGCACCCTCACAGGAAAGAATTTCTTCCTTATATCCAATCTAAATCTCCCCTGTTTCAGTTTGAACCCGTTACCCCTTGTCCTGTCACTACAGTCCCTAATGAACAGTCCACCCTCAGCATGCCTTCTTTTCACTACTTCTTTTCCCTAGTACCAGATCAGAAGACTTGGGCAGCACTGCCTAACTCAAGAAACCTGTCCTCTGGTGCTGCATTACTGTCCTCTTCACCAGATTCCACCTTATTTTACAAACATCTCTGCTCCTCTTTGCTCTCCTCTCCAATTCCAATAAAAAGAAAAAAAAAAAAAAAAAAAAAAAA
>NDXB01017645.1:37990-90355 GCA_002631895.1 Agapornis roseicollis | reverse complement strand
CCAAACAAAAACCAAAAAAAAAAAAAAAAAAAAAAAAAAAGAAAAAAAGATGCCATTTTGATCTATGGACTTATAACAGATTCTTTTTGCTAGCAGATCCCAATGTTGATGGAGCAAGTGAGGAGAGAACAGCTTCACTTTCATACTGGAGGTGCCAGCTGCAGACATTTCTGAATCACCCCAGTTTTGGCAAAGCTGCATTTAGGGAAGGCAGACGTACAGCTTCAGAAAGATGTGAATTTTATCTCTGTATAACCCAGGTGCTAGATGAACAGAGAAGTCTATACCCCAGTTAAGTCAGTTAGAAATGCAATCCTTTCACATTGACTGCCCTGTCCGTTCACCTGCAATTGTCTAACCAGCAACACAAGAACCAAAGAAACTGAAACTGTAGATGCTCTAAGCAGAAACCAGAACTATTCCCTCTACTTTCTTTATTCTGTGCTTCTAATACGTCTCCAAACACCATGAGATCCGTTCACTGGCATGTGTTACATCTGAAGATAGAAATAGCACCAACTTAGTTGTGCAACCTTTCAAAGCTGCTTCGGTAACAAAAATAGTTTTAAAATCGGGACACACACAAAAAGGCTACTAAAAGAAATCCAAACTAGCAGCTGGATCTGAAGTTGGGGCATCTGGAAGTCAGACTTCCTTTAAATGAAAAGCATTAACCTTATGAAATTATAGCTGCTGAAGAAAATACTGATTTTTTTCTGTATCACTCAACAGTAAATTAAAATGCAGTTATGTGAATCTCCAAGATGTGGAAGCATGTTAAGGTGAGACAATACAGTCCAGTGCAATACTGAAGATGGACTTTGTCTCAAAGAGTTAACTAGGATTTGTTGGCTGAAGAATACTGAAGAGAATGATAATGATTTTTAGAGTCTTCCTAAAGAGCATGATAATGATTTTTAGAGTCATCCTGACAAGTCCAACAGATGGGAAGCAACCATAGTAAGACTTCCAAGAAGTTGCAAGCAAACAGTTTCACAAATGCCACAGCACTTACAAGGAAGACCATAATTTATGTGTCTGAACAGTTTGGTCCACAAACGCCTATTCCTCTTCTTTAAATATCAGGCTACAAAATATTCTATGAGAAGCATAACCTTAGGTGAATCACAACAGAATAATAAGCACTTTTATTATCTTTGAACACACCCTAAGACAGAGACATTAAAGTAACCATTAACAAAGACAGAGACATTAAAGTAACCATTAACAAAGACAGAGACATTCAAGTTACCATTAAAAATTAGACAACTGTTAGTATCACAGGAACTGCCACTTCATTTCAATTCAGGTTTAATTTTCAACCTCTTACACTCAAGTAAGAGATGAAGCTGTAGAATAGCTGATATGCTAGCATGCATACAACGATGTTCAACAAAACTGATAAAGAAGTTACTGGTTTTGGGGTATGACAACAGGTTTTTTTCCTTCTTGTAATTGTGTTGTTCAATGTAAAACCCAGATACATCTTTCAAAGAGCTTCTCATACCTTTACCAGACAATCATTATTTGAACAAACTAAAATGCTTTTCCCAATCAGTGTCAAGCTGTCACTGAACTAGAACTCTTGCTAAAGATTTTACATGACAATACAACCAAAATTAAATGGAAGAGAAATTTTACTGTTTGTGTCAGCAGTTACCTGAAGTGTTATCCTAATAATACTTTCACCTAAACTAATCTGAACAGACTGAACACACCTCTCCACTTGTTGGGTGAGGTTTTTACTTTTTCTAGAGCAAAATATCCTCAACTACTGTTTACTGCTTATTGCATTCACTGGCAAAACTTTCCTGTTTCCAGTTAAGACCCAACTTACCTGTATTTTGCAAGGTATCCTTCATAAGGACCCCATTACAAATGGCTTTCCCAGACTAAGCATTACACTACCTAGTAACACTGCAGAAGATGGAAACTCAAATCCTAGAGATGATTCTACTTTCAGTAGAAAGTACTACTTTAAGTTTATAAATAAATGAAGATTCACCTAACAAAGTTCTTGTCATGTTCTACATGACAAGAAACAAAAAGCAGCTTTACTGTACACCAGCTATGTAGAGGTGATAATCAAAGGTTTCAACTAAACAGAAAGGGACTAGGATAGAAAAGGTTCTCAAAACCAGATATGAGACATATAAACATGGAGCCAGAAGGACTGGTTGAAATTAATCTGGTTATATCTCCACATACAAATGCAACCAGGGCAGCAAGCCATCCAAGTTTAGAGGTGATGAAACACCATAAAAGGAGATTAACTGGATTGAAAAGCACCATAGCACCGAAGAAAAAGTCAGGAAAAGAACATTTTAAGAGATTAATCTGACCATCATTGCCGGTATTCCATATAGAACAGACAAGAGTGAGACCATGAAGCTTCATACACTGATGGTGTGCCTGTATTTACAGGCCATCCCCCCCCCAAGTCCCACTTACACCAGCTCTCCCAATATTAATTCACTTCTGCCCAAGACACTGCTCTAAATTAGGAAGATTATTACTGGGCTATCACCTAATATTGCTGAGAAGAAAGATGCAATATACCATGGTCCATTTATACAGAAAAGCTAGAGGACTGCAACACAGATAGGACAACTGTGACTCACAGTACCAGTGGTAATGCTGGCTGTACTGGGACACCACGTCCTCCAGCCCAGACATAACTTGACACAACTCCCTGATTCAGCTCACACAAAGACTTGTTTTGATGCACATGCCTGAAGGGAGGGGAAGGGAACTGTGTGTATACACAGCGGATACTATGAGGATTTCATTACTTTTACCAGTTTAACACTTAATCTCCACTGTTTTTTTGCTTTTTTAATATGAATTTATATAAAGGCAGATTGCACAGCCCTACGGCAGTGCCAAAGTGCAAAGCTCAGCATTTCTGTAAATCCTTTTAACGTCTGTCAAGTACTTTAGAACACAAGGTTTACTCAAACTTTATCTCTGTTTATGTCACAAGTTAGATAGTTGAGCAGCACTGTATGAATTCCTTCAACACATCACTAGGTTTTCTACCCATCTCACACAAGTCACTAATGTTGCGGACATATTAACTCTATGTATGGAGTCAAATGACAGCAAAATTCCAAAAATAAGTTAATCAGTTAAGGTTTAACAAATGGGAGTGCATTTGTTCCCATCACAAGCCTTGGGGTACACCCTGATAGTGTTATGTCATACTAGTCCCAAGGTTAGCAGCTCGTGTCTCAGATGTAACAACAGCACCCTTTTACTATGAACTTCATGAGATTTGCATACTTAAGGGTTTATACCTCCAGCTCTGCTTACAGTCAGGCTAATACCAGTCAGTCACTACTTTGTTTGCATTCACATTCTGACACTGGTAACATCACCTGTGCAAAGAAGAATGTTGTAAAGAACAGGAAGAAACCAATTTATGATCGACTGCACAATGTGGAAAAACATATTCTGTGACGGGTCTTCTCCACCTATAACCAAGTCATACCTCTCGCTCACACTCCAACAGTTAGAGCACTGGCAGACCTTACAGAACTGTAGTGTCATGATAGTGGGAAGATATGCGCATACTTGGCACTGAAGATGCCAGCATGTTTGGTACCAATGGCTGTTCTCAAATGTTTCCAGAACATGCAACAGGGTTACAAAATTCCAACCATGGTGTTACTGTCTGCATGACCACTGCATACTGAAAAACACCATTCATGAGGATGGGAAGGCTCTGCTTTCATACCTGATTCTCCTACTGAATTTCTCCAGTATCCCTGGAAACAAGTAAGGACTTCAGTCCTTTAAGAATCTGAATGAGTCATAGAATCATAGAATAGTTAGGGTTGGAAAGCACCTTAAGATCATTCAGTTCCAACCCCCCTGCCATAAGCAGGGACACATCACACTAAACACCATGTCACCCAAGGCTTTGTCCAACCTGGCACAAACACTGCCAGGGATGGAGCACTCACAACTTCACTGGGCAACCCATTCCAGTGCCTCAACACCCTTACAGTAAAGAACATCTTCCGGACTTGTTCCAACAGCTCCATGTCCTTTTTATGTTGAGGACACCAGAACTGTACACAATACTCCAGGTGAGGTCTCATGAGAGCAAAGTCAGAGTCAACTCTAAGCTCTACAGAAGACTGACTTCTGCTAGCGTAAGAGATAGTATTATATGCAATATTAGTACATTTAAAGAAAAACACTATTTTGTGTACTTCTTTACATTAGAGTCCCGATTTTCTCTTCTTTTCTGTTATCAGTTGCTTTCTTTTCCCTCCCAGTTTGAGGCAGCAGGCTCTTGGTCTATGCCTTGAAGATAAGAATTATCCATAAGTCTTTCCAGCACTGTTTTTGGCAACAGGATAAGAAGTTCAGAACAAGCCAACCCAGAGCAGGTACAGGATTGCTTACTGGAACCCATGTGTTAAAAAAACTTGCAGACTACTGACTTAATCTACTTTCACTGCCTAGTAACAGTACTAAATCCAGAAAAGCACTTGCTTTTTTCCATAGCTCTTTAAAAAGCCAGCTTCAGGAAATTCAGTATTAGCCTTAGGTAGTGATAACCAACATAGATGCTAATTAGAACCAAAGAAACCACTCTCCATATGTGGTTCTTCGGTCCTTTTTCTCAATACAAACACCTCTCAACAACCCAAATCAAGTCTTGCCAAACAGCAAAAAATACTGCTTTAAAGCCAAGTCAAGAACGGGTAGTTGAAGAATTTCAGTCAAAGGAGGGCTCAAAAGCAATAGAGAACAAGTTAAGGGCTTTTTTGTCCCATAAAATGGATGGCATTTTGCATTGGCAGTCTCTTAAACCACCTTCATATTGTCAGTTTCTCCTAGAGCATGACCATCTCCTCCTAAAATCAATGGCAACATAAGCATTCATAGCAGTTAGCAATCACATTTCCTTGTCAATACAGGAAGACAGCTGTAGCTCATGCTGTTTCAATGATTTCCTTACAACAAAACACACTGGGACACTGGTCACATGTGGGTTTTTAGAGTAATCTGCCCGGAATATTTTAACCTCTGAAAAGCAGTTTTAGAAGATAAAGCAGGGAAACACTAAGGCCCACCTAGGAGATTTTGAATCTTACACGGAGATTTCAGTTCTGCAAGAGACCCTCTCCTGGTCTGCAGCCTCACTGTTCATACACATGTCTCGACTCACCTGTGCAGACTGTATTTCCACGACAAGACCCAAAATCTTTAAGCCTACAATCATCATCCTACTGAGGTTACACTAAAGCTTCCTGCTTCCAAGCCTAGAAGGGCAAGCAGCTTTTGCAACTACCATCTGCCAAAACAAGGACACGTACCGTACCGACCCACTGCAGCCGCCTCCAAGAAATAACCTACATACCGGTGAACAGTTGCTGCCTTTTGTTGCCGACTGTATTTAACCATACAGTGAAATCAACACACAACCAACGAAACAGGACAAGATGATTAACAACGCGGGGAAGCAAGCTGTCAACAAACAAAGAGACTCCGAGCCCGCACGGGAGCCAGAGCTGCCCACTCGGAGGTCCTGACTCTGAAGCGCTACTAAGGCAGGACCTCATACCCCTCACGTCCCCTTGCCTCTGTCCTCCTGCGGAACTTGAGCCTCACCGCAGAGCTGCCGGCACCGCTGCCAACCCGTGCCCCGTCCTCACACACAGCGGCCACCATGGCCACCTCCCCCCTGGAGACAACCGCTCGCTCCCTCCGGCGCGCCGCGGAAGGCGGCCGCAGCGGGTCACCGGCCGGGCCCTCCCGGGAGCGCCGAGCCGGCCCGCCTCGCCTTCCCCCGGACCGGGCGGGTAACCCCGCGGTGCACACCGCCTCAGGGAGCCCGGCAGCAAGCACTTACCCGAGCTCTACGAGGACACCGGCAAAGGCAACAACTACCCCATGGCGGCGGCGCGACCGGCCCCCAAGCTGACACATCAACAAAGATGGCGGCGGCGGGCGGGCTTTCGGCCAGGGGGCGGGAGGCGGGGCCGGGGGAGGCCGGCGGCCGGACCGGGCGGGACCGGGCTGACCATGCAGGGGGACCCATGGTGCTGCCAGGGGGGTTCGGGACCGCGCTGACCATGCAGGGGGACCCATGGTGCTGCCAGGGGGGCTCGGGACCGCGCTGACCATGCAGGGGGACCCATGGTGCTGCCAGGGGGGCTCGGGACCGCGCTGACCATGCAGGGGGACCCATGGTGCTGCCAGGGGGGCTCGGGACCGCGCTGACCATGCAGGGGGACCCATGGTGCTGCCAGGGGGGCTCGGGACCGCGCTGACCATGCAGGGGGACCCATGGTGCTGCCAGGGGGGCTCGGGACCGCGCTGACCATGCAGGGGGACCCATGGTGCTGCCAGGGGGGCTCGGGACCGCGCTGACCATGCAGGGGGACCCATGGTGCTGCCAGGGGGGCTCGGGACCGCGCTGACCATGCAGGGGGACCCATGGTGCTGCCAGGGGGGCTCGGGACCGCGCTGACCATGCAGGGGGACCCATGGTGCTGCCAGGGGGGCTCGGGACCGCGCTGACCATGCAGGGGGACCCATGGTGCTGCCAGGGGGGCTCGGGACCGCGCTGACCATGCAGGGGGACCCATGGTGCTGCCAGGGGGGCTCGGGACCGCGCTGACCATGCAGGGGGACCCATGGTGCTGCCAGGGGGGCTCGGGACCGCGCTGACCATGCAGGGGGACCCATGGTGCTGCCAGGGGGGCTCGGGACCGCGCTGACCATGCAGGGGGACCCATGGTGCTGCCAGGGGGGCTCGGGACCGCGCTGACCATGCAGGGGGACCCATGGTGCTGCCAGGGGGGCTCGGGACCGCGCTGACCATGCAGGGGGACCCATGGTGCTGCCAGGGGGGCTCGGGACCGCGCTGACCNGAGAAGAGAAAGGAAGAGATCTGGAGGGTGTCAGCAGCAGTGGTTAGATTTCTAAACATCCAGTTATGTGCAAGTGGTGCAGAGGCAAAGAGGGAGGGGAGGGGAGGGGAGGGGAAGGAATAGGAAGAAAAGATTCA
This sequence comes from Agapornis roseicollis, assembly GCA_002631895.1. Lineage (NCBI taxonomy): Eukaryota > Metazoa > Chordata > Aves > Psittaciformes > Psittacidae > Agapornis > Agapornis roseicollis. Next base: position 83,328 of record NDXB01017645.1, on the reverse strand, counting down.
ACAAAAAGCAACTCAAGTCTATTGTCCTAACAACAAGGTACTTTGGGTGAAGAAAAAATCCTGCTGGAATGTGGAACATCAGTAATCTGAATCTTTGCAGATGAATTGAACTGAATTAATCACAGGCTTTCTGCTCCACTTATGGATCATTCTAAATACGGACTATAATCTCAGCTAAAATCCTGAAGATTTACAGCAATAAAACAGCTGAGCAACCACAACCAGTAACTGTTGCTGCCTGAAAAGTACAGGAAAGAGGAGATGAAACTGAACTGGGTTTTATGAGAGGAATTAACCTCAGAGGATAGCACCTGTCTTTCCCACTGGAACTCCCTCATTTTGGTTAAACTTACTAAACCCAGGCCCTACAGCCTGGCAACCACAGCATCTCTTTTCAGGGTTCAGTCCTGAGGATAAGAGTCTATATCAGAAGATGCGGCCAGATAGCTTCAGATCACTTACTGCTGCCCTGCATTTGCACTGTTGCCTTCCAAAGCAGCATCAGCACCCCATGAAGCTCTGATCCCAGCACCACAGCCTTCCTCTACATAGAGCACTACCTAATTCAAGCTCTTCAGAGCTTCATGTGCTGTGCTTCGCATCTTATTTTTTTCTTATTTTTTTTTTATTTTTTCCCACCTCTACAATATCAGGTTGTAATAATATCCATGTAGTTGCACAGAAGGACAGGAAAGGAGCAAGTGATGCATTCTAGCAGCCCAGCTTTTTCTGTATAGCTTCAGACCCATCTGTCTGTATACACAGAACATAGAACCATAGAATAGTTAGGGTTGGAAAGGACCTTAAGATCATCTAGTTCCAACCCCAATGCCATGGGCAGGGACACCTCACACTAAACCGTGTCACCCAAGGCTCTGCCCAACCTGGATTTGAACACCGCCAGGGATGGAGCATTCACAACTTCCTTGGGCAACCCAACCCGGGCAACGTGTGTGCCTGCGCACACATGTACCAATCACTGAAAATGTTAAGCCTCCAAAACTCTACCCAGTCTGAGGATGGGAGAATCTCTGGGTAGATGGTGGCAGGATGGGAGTAGAGTGTTTGTTTTCCGCTTTCCATGTGGCATTAACATTAAATAACAAACTGTGCTCTCTCCTTCTTTTGCTGCATATAAACTAGTTTTCAGATCATCATCATAGAATCATAGAAAGGTTTCTGTTTGAAGGGAACTCATCCAGTCTAAGCCCCCCCCACCAAGGGTAGGGACACCTTTCACTAGACCAGGTTGCTCAAAGCCCTGTCCAACCTGGATTTGAACACTGCCAGGGATGGGGCAACCACAGCTTCTGTGGGTAACCTGTGCCAGGGCCTCACCACCCTCACAAGGAAGAGCTTCTTTCTAATACCTAATCAAAATCTCCCCTCTGTCAGCTTGAAGTAATTCTTCCTTGTCCTATCGCTACAGTCCCTACTAAAATGTCTATCCCCATTAAACCATGACACCGTCTTTCTTATAAGCCCCTTTTAGGTCCTCAAAGTCTGCTCTGTGGTCTCCCTGGAGCCTTTTTTCCTCCAGGCTGAACAGGCAGAGCTCCCTCAGCCTGTCTCCATAGCAGAGGTGCTTCAGCCCTCAGAGCATCTTCATGGCCTTCCTCCACATTTGCTCCAACAGATCCATTTCCTTCTTTCAGCAAGGACTGCCTTGTTACTCTTTAGGGACTGATGCAGTCCTTTTCTAGCTAGAGTCAAAACACAAGCCATGATCCAAGAAGTAAGCTGTTGTTGCTCACGCTTTGGTTATCCGGTCATCCAGCTGCTCATTTGATGTGTTCAGGATGCCGTGCGTCTGAAGGCCTTGGCCTGATTTGTTAGTAAAGGTTCCCTCCAAAATGAAGCCATTGGCAAATGACAGCTTTCCCTGCAATGGAGAAAAAAGGTTATTCTGCCAACATCTCATTAGAGAGAGGAAACAAGCTGTACTGAGATCACAGATTCTCTTTTCTACAGAGCCAGCTCCTGAAATGATGACTCAGAACAACTTCCAGGACAGAGGTGCAGAATTTTACCATCCAAAGCAATAGTGTCATTAAGATGGCAGTCACTAAAGACAACAGGTCCTCACTATTGAATGACACATGTAGGATTCTGAAGGGGAAAGACCACCACAGTCACAGAGTAAAATACTTGGGTTATGCTTTACAAACAGCCAATATCTTCTTTGATTTATAAATTTTTCTGGCTTAAATTTGACAATAGCTATTTCTAACTTAGAGTGAACACATGAAACTTCATTTCTCCCTTATTTCAACTCTGCTTGTTAAAGTCACAAGCATGTCTAGCCTCACAGGTAGGGGCTTCATATGATATTCACTATAAACACTTTGAAAGTGTTTGCTGCTATAAGACAAACCTGAAATTCTCTGAGGCAAATACAGAAGACATGCAGTAGCTTGACTCAAAGTTAGAGGTTTAGAGGTTAATTATATCAAATCCAAATCTAAACAATATTGTAACTAGTTTGGCTTTGAACTCAAGCTTAAAATCCTCATTGCTAATAGCAGGAGGCACTCCATCTTTAGGTAAAGAACAGATTTTTCTAGACTAACCACTAAAACTAAACATTCATTTTGGAGGAAGTATCTAAGCAATATAATCAGTCTCCACAAAATCCACCCCAAATCTTCTGGCTGAAGAAGATGATAACACCTTTTCCTCCCATGACAAGTCAGTAAATGATAGGGCTCATTTGCAGTCATTACTAAGTGTCCGTTTTGACATCTGCTCAGTTCTGATATAACCACATGCTTCCTGTCAGACTCATCACTGATTTCTGTAACAAGCTGGAGGGCTGGTTTTCCCTGGAGCGGGGCACTTTATGAACACTTTGACCAGATATTTCTGTTAAAGATCAACCACAAAACTTGAACATGTCAATGCAGCGTCCAGATTGCAAAATTAAGCTTCCAAGGTCCCTCAGCTATGTTAACATCTCAGTTACGTCATTCTAGTGCTGGTACTGCAACTCCATTTGGTTTATGCAACGTTTCCTGTGTTCCCAACCACTACAAAGGCTAAAATATTTGTTCTAAGAATACAAAAGCGTCACAACTACAGCTGCAAAGCACAGGCAAAAATACCCCACCAAAAAAGAAAACAAAGCCCCCACAAAAAAAACCCAACAGCAAAACAACCAAAACCCTCAACGTAAACAAAACAGTAAAATCAAAACAATGCACAAAGCCTGCAGCTACTGGAAGTCTCTTAGCTACAGCCTTCCTTCTGTGAATGAGACCAATAATAGAGGGGAAAAAAGAAAAAAGGAAAAAAAAAAAGAGGGATTTTTTTTTTTTCCTGGGGCGAATTGGAATGGGATGGTGTGAACTTCGAAGATTTATCCCTCAGCCCTCTAAAGCATGGTACTGTATAGAAAGGCTAACATGAAGGAAATGCTCACCTTTCCAACAAATGTTAGATCTTCCGTGAAGTTCCCTTCATAGACGTAGTCATCTTCCAAGAGCAGAATCCCAGATCCCTTCATTTCAAAGCAGAAGTAGTGAATTCATGACACTAATTTCCTATCTGCTTACATTCAGCTAGAAAGAGCCACTGGCTTGGACTGTTTATGGGCTGTAGATTCCGAGAACCTTTTTGGAAGCCCAACATACATCGCAATGCTCAAGACAAAACCATGGGTGGTGCTCTAGAGATAACCCATTAGGAATCCCTGCACAAAGAAGTTCCAGAATAGTCAGGTGGTTTTAAACAACAGTACTATTGCATTCGTTTCTGTAGAAGAAGGAACAAAAGGCAGGCCCCTGTACTAAGAATGGTCACCAGGAATTGTCATATGGGTCAAACTCATGGTCCTTTCAATCTTATGACTTTCAGGTGGTTGCAGCCATTTGTGTCATTCTTTGCAAAATGATTAAGAGAAAAGAGAAAGGCAGCTGCTATATAGAGTTAGCTTTGTCTCTTGCTCTGCAGTCAACAGAACTTTAATAAGCTGCTTCTAAGCATTCATTAAATTACTTGTTCTATTACCTCCCAAACTCCCCTGGCTGCCTATAGTAGCACACATTTCAGAGAAGGAGCACCAGCATGCAGAATAGGCACAGGACAATTTATATAAGTGGGGAAAGATTCTTCTTGCTGGGGGTTAGTCCATGGTTTGGGCCCAAAGGTTTACATGTACCAATATCAGCCAGAAAATGTGGTCACTTTTAGAGCTGTAACACATTTTCCGTTGGAATGATTTTCTTGATGGAAAGCACCCTTTCTGGCAAAAATAAAAGGTTTCCAAGGGAAGCTTCTTGGCCATACCAATTTTCCACTAGGAAAATTGAAGTGATTGCTCCCTATCCGGAAGCCTTGTGAAGTTAAAGGAGCCTTTGGCAGCTGGCAAACCAAAAGACAGCTTTATTTTGGTTCCCCACAGATGGAGGTTTTATGGAAAGTCCTTCCGACAAAGTTTCCATGCTAAATATTTTGTCCTAATTTGGTGAGTGGGGAAGGGGTTGTTTGTTTTTTTTAAGCATGTATTTTTCATTAAAAGAAATGTTTTTACTTCCAAGCCAATTCTAGTGATGCCAATCCCTTCTGCTTTCCCTACCAATGTCTAAACTTTCAACGAACTAGACAGCCAACTTGTTACAGGTAAGCTCACACTAGAAAGGTAAAGACTTAATGGTCTCCAAGATAGATGTATTATCATATATAACTGTGCAGCAGTTCACACAGGAGTTCTGGTGTGTAATTCTTACCTGATGGTCAGTTTAAAAGCCAGACCTATAACGGGTCTTAGATTGAGCAAGGAGAAGCAGCAGTCCCACATCTAGCTCCTACCTGCACCCTCAGGTAAGTGATAAGAAACAAGTCTTAATCTAGGTCCTGTTCTTCAAAAACATTTTCATGGTAAAACACCACTGCTTACATTTTCTTGCTTTGCATTTTCCCTCAAAGATTAATTATGATGTGAAATCTTTATCTTGCCCTTGATGGGGAATTCCACATTCCACTAACTTAGAGAGTCTACTGAAAGCATGTACTCACCACCATTTTATCAGCATGAAATGTCCTCTGATAGCAGACACCCGACTGGGTTACTACAATGCCTTGACCATGTTTGTGATCATCAAGCCATGTCCCTATGTATCTCTCTCCTCTGAAACGCAATGGAAAACAAAATATATTTTTTCCTCTGTTTTCTTAGATTTTAAGTCAATTTGATGTTTAACTCACTGGTGCTAGTTTTGCCTGGTATAATGCTCCATGCAGCACAAGTGCCAGATGTACTGCACAACTCAGTTCATATAATGCTTTCCCAGGAGCTGAAGCCTTATAGCAAAGGTTGAACACATCACCCCTTCGTCCCCAAGTCTCCTCAACAAAACATGAGATTTTACCCCTGCCAATAGAGGGGAAAAATCTGTCAGGCCCTAAAGCCTGCTCTGATCCATACCACCTTTACCTATCTTTGTCTTCCCAGACTCCATATCCATTCTTCTTGTCATTTTCCCACTGTCCTGTGTATTTAAATGGATGCTCAGCTGAGCAGTTTTCCAGTATCCCAAACCCTTGACGCATATTGTCTTTGAAGTAACCTTTGTAGACCATATCATTCCCATACCTGCATGGAGACAGACAGACAGAAGTCAAGACTATGACTGTTTAATAGCTAGTACTGGAGTAGGAAGCCAGGAAGGTGAGTAGATTAGACTCATCTTGCTGGCTAAATATTCTAAATATCTGACTGATAGCTCTGGAGCTGGTAGTTGTTTACAATTAGGAATGTGCACCACCCAAGCTAATCACTTTGCAGTAATATTATCCAAGGACAAAACACTTAGGCTTCCAGTTGTCTCAGAAAGGCTACTCAGTCCTTGACCCCTCACCAGCCAAGTCATGGTGACCACTGGTTAATCCAAGGTTGGAGCAGATCAGATCAACAAGGGCATGGTGATAGGACAAGGAAGAATAGCTTTAAACTGAAATAGGAGGGATTTAAATGAGATATGAAGAGGAAGTTCTTTACTATGAGGGTAGTGAGACATTGGAACAGGTTGTCAAAAGAAGTTGTGGATGCCCCACCCTTGGAAGCAGGAATCCCTTGATTCTACAATCAAGCAGGAAGCCAGATTTGCCTTCCCCTTTCTTTGCTTGCCAACCACCCCTTTTCTTGGGATCATCCTGATGAGAAGAGCTTCACTGAGCCCTGCCCATGTCGGCCAGCAGATCTTCACTGTTGCAACAGCAAAAACATGCAAAGCAGAGCTGTCATGTAATTATGAACATGCTCTTATATTTGACACCAGAGATTTGGCCACAACACTGCTCAAATGGCTCCAAGTTCCCCACAGATTTCTACATTTCTGAATCTGATTTATAAATAAGGAGCAGAACATGCAGGTTGCAGGAAGGAAGACGGCCTATCTCACAGTAAGCAGCTGGAAAGCTGGGCTGTGTGCTTTCCTCTCTCACACTCAGTGCAATGAAAGCAGGGGTAAGAACATGCAGTAACAGCAGGTAGTCCAATCTTCACACTGGCCAACCTATTTGACCACAAGCCACATTTGATCTAAGCAAAGACTGGGATACTGTTGTGCTCACTGCTAGATAAACGAATCAAGCTGGTCCTGTCCACTTATCCTGTAGGCTGCAAATGAAACCAGTTTATAACTACAACCTGGGCAGGCCTCCACTGCCATTTCTAGCTTTCTAAATGGAAGGCAGGTGGTGGGTAAGGCTGGGATACCACCATGTGCCCACAGTAGAGACCAGGCTCCATTCAAATTCCCAGCAGCACTTTGAAACACAGGTGTACAAATGACTGTTTCCAGAAGCATTCTGATGAGCAAATAAAACCTCAGACTCTATTTGTTAAGATCTGGGTTTAAGCTCAGAATTTAAGTGAGCCAACTGAAGAAACCAACCCCCTTCAGTAGTTCAGTGTAACAGTTATAACTCCCAGACCAACAACCCCATCCATCATTAAGGAATCTAGTCTACACAAGATTTAATACAGACAGCATGGCCAGGGGACACAGAGTGAGCTGTGTGCTCCATCAAGTCTGTCCAGGGCTGATGGCACACCAGGCTCTCCCTGCTCTGCGATCACAAGAATTAATACAAAATTATATCCTCGCATATAGAGCACAGAGGATGCTATGTCAGGTAGTTACAACAGTCACAGCTGGCATAGAAGCTCTTACTATTCTGATGTCCAGGAGACTCAGGGCTTGTGAAGAAGCCATACTGTCCATCTCCAAAGCAAAAGCTTCTGGCACCTGAATTACCCTGGGTTTTACACTGTGATTGAGCCTTCCACAGTGAGGTGAGAACATTTCACGCTTAAAATACATGGAGTTCCCTTTTTGCCCAGATTCTGTCTTTGGGTTTTACTTACTCACAGATTCCATAGCCTCTCATCTTCCCCTTGTACCAGTGACACTTATAACAGTCATACCGGTCTTCAGATCGGCGTGGGACAAGACATATTCCAAACCTACAAGATGCACATGACAGAGGTTAGCATGACAAAAGGCAGGTCTGTTGTACTGGATGAAGATTAAAAACTAAGGACTTTCCAGATTCCCAGGCTGATTCACACAGTTAAGATCAGCTCTACCTCTGACATTATTTCTAGGTGTCAATGAACTTGGTCCAAGGAAAAGCTCATCTCCTTGTGAGCTGCAATCACAGTCTCTTATCACTTCTTCTATAAAGCCAATTTCAGTGTTGTTGTTTTTTTCCCCTCTCTACCCCTTCCCCATTTTAGGGGCGGGGTTAGATTACAAAAGCAATTGCTTTGGTCCAAACAAAATGGTTTCTTAATCCTGACACAAAGTATTTGGATTTTTCCCTTTAAAAGCCTAACCTATTCTGAAGGAATGTAAAAATGGGAAATCTAAAAGTCTTACTTCTAAAAAAATTTAGAAAAATAATCTTGGTATTTCATTGTACATTTTCTTTGCCCCGAATATTCTTCATTTAAAAGAAGCTTTTAAAGATATCTAAAAATAGATTTTTCAAGGCTTTTCATATGAATAAATTCATGTAGATTTAGGGATCAGGGGTCATGTTCATCTGGATGAATGGAAATATCCGCATCGGAATTGGTCATCTTCCCACAGTTGTTTTACTGTGGTCACTGTGAACATTCTCACCTTAGGTTAAGTCAGGTGTCTAGTATAGGTCAGATGAATTGGTCTGTAACAGTAAATAGAGTCCTCCTACAAGACACCAGTATCCCTGTACTCCTGGCAGGAACCATTTCTCAGCCTATTTTGAAAACAAGAAACTCTCTGGTTTTCAAGGCTTACCCATGCTCCAAGCCATCTTTGAAATCTCCAACATGGTTGCGTCCATCACGCCACTTCAGTGTCCCCCTGCAATTCAAAGCAAGCATTATATAAGGGACATCACCAGCAACACTCACAGCTGCAACAGAAGGTATCAAGAAGCAACCTCAAATGGCTAACACCAAAGCACTTTCTCAGGGGACAGAGACACAGAAGTTCTCCAGGCACATCTGGGGCTTTGGTTTGCACTGTAAGGATTTAATACCGCAATGTTTTCATGCCCTGGCATGAGTGGAGAGAATCCACTTCTGAGTTCTCTAATCTCAAAAAGATTTTGTAGAGTTGCTGGGTCATCCATCTGGGACCTTGCATATGACTCTTTTGTAACTTTAGCGCAGCATGTGATGAAGCCAGCTGAAGTTCCAACATGGCACATCCTCAGACAACTTAATGACACCACAGTCCAGAACTTCATTGTATCGAGTGCTATAAAAACAAAAGAGACAAGCACTGGCCTAAAAGGATCCTATCTATCTGTTTTGTTTGTGGGGTTGTAGGAATGACTACACAAGGTAACGATGCAAAATGAGACTGGAACGGTCAATGTGATGGCCAAATTACCTCCCTTCTAGTCTTCCACTCCACCTACACCCACTCACTGTTTTAATTCTTGCATCACCTCAGGCACAATCTGCTCCCTACACATTCTCCAAACAGAAACTACAGAAGATTGTGCAGTACCAAAACCATGACGCATTTGTTTGACTTCCACCGAGGTTGCTGCTTTAAGAACACCCATGTGAGACTGGGTCTCTCTCTGATATTTAGAGGGAAAGGGTCAGATTAATTTTAAATTAATTTTAAATGTATCTCCTTTAGCTTTGCTAGTATGAATGCTGACAAAGCCAGAGAGAATGCCTGCTTCAGACACAGGGATGGTTTAAGCTATTTCTCATTAGGAGTATCTCCCTCTTTTGCACCAGGTCATCAGTTCTGGGACAGACCAGTGAAAAATGCTGATACTTTTGTTGAAGAGTCCTGATTCACACTGCTGCAGCTTTCTGCTTATATGCTTTGCCATGCCACCGTCTCCTTGCAGGTGGACAAGCCACCAAGGCCAGCTCTGCTGATCTGTAGCCTTTTATTAGTAGCAAGTCACCTAGAAGAGTAGTTTCAGGAGTGCAAAAGAAGGCTTAGAAATTCAGCAATTAAAACCTCAGGTATTAAAAGCACCTGAAATCACTTAATTCTGTCACAGATTTGCTGGGATGTCCCAGTAAAGTAACTTAATCTGAAGCAGCAGAGATATTAATTCCATTTCCCCAACCCTAAGACAGGAGGGCACAAATGGCTAGGAGAGGTCCTTGTCCCTCTGTGTCTGAACACAGTGGTTTTCAGATCTCTAATAGGAGTGCAGGTCCTGGAGAAGTGGGGATGCTGTAAAGGACTGAGTCAAGCATAGCTCTCCTTTAAACACCTATTTGATGCTATTCTGGGGTAAGGCATAACCTTTTCCTTAGAAGATTCAGGATTAAGCTTTTGATTTGGGATAGTCTCTTTAAGTCTCTCTCAAACCAAGTCACTAAACTGTTTTTGTTTCAATAATAACTATAAACAAACTGTGTAAAACTCAAGAAGTACAAATTTTTCAAATCAGGATGTTTTCATGTCTGAGGAGGTTGTTCGTGTGTTTTCACAAAACACAGAGACTGTGCTCTATCCTATATCAAAAAGATTTTGGTTGGGAAGATTTAACCTTTGATTTACAGACCGTTCTCTTTTGGCAGAGTTCGCTCTTAAACTTTAGTTGGGTTTACTGAGCAGTTTTCATGTTCTCAAAAAAAAAAAAAAAATGCATTTGAGACTCTTTTTGTTGTTGTTTGTTTGCTTAATTCCATTGATAATAATTTGGATGTTAAAATAGATTTTGATAGNTTGTGGGTTTTTGAGCAGTTTTTTTTTTTTCAAAAAAAAAAAAAAAATGCATTTGAGACTCTTTTTGTTGTTGTTTGTTTGCTTAATTCCATTGATAATAATTTGGATGTTAAAATAGATTTTGATAGCACAGGATAAAAAAATTGTCTTTCACAAGCAAAGGCTTTTTACTGAGGTTTTGATGTTGTTTCTTTTTGTTGTTGTTGTTGTAATGATGATGTTAAGATTTTATGCCTCAGGCCAAGATCTTGAAAATAAACATTAGCTCAAGTCTAAGTCCTAATTACAGGCATAAACCAGTGCAGTGCCTTCTATGTGATCATTATCACATTATTAGGGGCAGTCTTTACAATTTACTGCATGAACCAGTATCACTAGTGAGACATCTACAATACAATAGATCACATGTTAGGACCTGTGCTTTGACTAAGCCCTGAAATCAAGCAAATGTGTCCCAAATGCCCCTTGAATTTGTCCTCAATACCAGATTTCCCTCTGGAAACAAGTGAGGCGGTAACTAGAGAGGCTGACATGCCCTGGGAGATCACCAGTCCTGAGTCTGTGGTCCAGATCCTCAGGATGTGGTGGATGACCCCATGTTCACTGGCATTTTGTGACATATATACCTCTACCTGTGCAACCCCTAGGTCCATGCAGTGCTACACAAAGACAAGACCATCCTTGCAGGTTCTTGTTTAGGAAAGGGGCAACAAAGGCTCCTTACTTGCCATGTGGCTTTCCCCAGTGCCACTCGCCCTCATAGGATGCACTCTTGAACTTGCCCTCCAGCTTGAAGACATAGGTGAAGAAGCGGCAGGATGGGGGCTCAGTGCCTTCACCAGTCTTGCCCCACAATGGGAAATCTCGCTTCCCATTCAGGGCCTGGCGGACAGCCTGGTTCAACTTCCATTGCCAAACAGCCTGGGGGCAGAGGAAGAAGAATGCTGGACTAACAAGTGAAGAAAGTAAAATAGATTCCAACAACAGACACTTCAGGAGAAGCTGCAAGAGCTGTTCAGCTCCCATCAATTCTGTGTCATTCAGGTAGTCCGGCTGGTGAGTTATGGCCCATCTACAGCATCAACAGGAGGTGTTATCTTGGATTCTACAAGTTGGATGCTGCACCAATGCACAACACTTCCATGCCATTTAAGCCTGACTCTCACCACCACTAATTTGCCTTGACACAGAACCTTGCTGATGAGACTATAGCATACACTACTGCCCAAGGCAGATCACTTCCAGCTCCTGGGTATTCTTCATCTACCGTCAACTGTCTAGGCCACCTCTGGCCATCTAATCCAGTATTGGCTCAACAGAGGGGAAAAAAACCCCAAGTCAACAACAAACCAACAAGCCCCACACTGCTTATTATTCTGCTTTTAAATAATAAATAAAAATTAAAAAAAAATAAAACAAAACAAAAAAAAAAAACCAAAAAAACCACAAAACAACAAAAATCAAAGAGGAAAGACTTCTACTTAAGCAGTTACAGAGCCCACTAACCTGTCTTAAGATCAGGAAGCTAATGATGCTAGANCAAAAAGAAAATAAAAAAAATTAGCAAAAAAAAAAAAAAAAAAAAAAAAAAAAAAAAAACCAAAAAAACCACAAAACAACAAAAATCAAAGAGGAAAGACTTCTACTTAAGCAGTTACAGAGCCCACTAACCTGTCTTAAGATCAGGAAGCTAAAATTCTGATGCTTAAAGGGAGGTCACAACTGTGTGGAAGTTGAAATCTACTACAGAGCTGCCATCCCCTCTATACTATTCCCCTATTTCAAAACTTAGTGTGCTATATTTCAGGTGGAATAGAAACACCCTGCCCACTGCTAACCTTCATCTGCGGGTCCTTAGCAGAGAGAAAGAATGTTTCTTCTGGGGTTACAATGCGGAGTTCATATCTGTGAAGAAAAAGACATTACAGACCACAAAACCCTCAGTTAAACAGCAGTTCCTGCTCTTCCCATTCCTCTTTAGGAACTAGTAGTTCTTTTGCAGTGAGTTTTTTCTCTTTTCACGAAGCTGATTCATCTAGTTAACTTATTTTTGTTCTCTAAGCCTGGAGACAAAACAATTTTATTATTGATTTCAATATGTCAGCCAAGGCAAGCAACCCAATTCCAAGCTGCTGTGATCCCATCTGAGAGGTGCTGCAATTGCCCATAGCCCAGAACCAATCCCACTAGGTAGAAAAGAGATGGGACAAAGTTTTGAATAATTTTCTTCATTTCGCAATCAAGTTGAACACTTTTTTTTTTTTTTTATCTCCAAGTGGAAATTTTTCACTTACAGTCCTGGAGCTGATTTCTTCCTGTAGTTTTCATCTACCCACACAAGCTTCAGATCAAAACTCTGAAAGCTGTTTCCCTGGAACAAAAAGCAGAAGATGTTCCTGTTATTGATGTAAACATCACACTTTGCCACATTGAGCAGGGCTAGACTAGCAGAACTGTAAATTCCCTCTTTTGATGTCCACATCTATCCCACACTACAGTGACAGACATTAGAGGCTGAAGAAAGGTAGGAGAAGGAAGAAAGTTTTTAGTTTAACATTTGTAAGTGGTGTTGCATAACGCCATGGCTACAACTAACAGTAGAAGACCTTCTAGGATGGCACTACAGGCATATCTTCCCTATCATATGTCAGCACCTCCAAACCACATCAAAAAGAAGAAACTAAAATGATTGAAATGCTGTGTAAAGGCTGCATTTAATATTACATCTTTCTTGTCTGTGTAAAGTCTCCATGCCCACAGTATAGAGCTGCTGTCTGTAATGATGTACTTGGCCAAGGTTAGGTACTAGACTTTATAGCAGCCTTCCAATACCTAAAAGGGGCCTACAAGAAATCTGGAGAGGGACTTTCCACGAGTGCATGATGATAAGACAAGGGGGAATGGCTTTAAACTGACAGAGGGGAGATTGAGATGAGATGTGAGGAAGAAGTTCTTCCCTGTGAAGGTGGTGAGGCCCTGGCACAGGTTGCCCAGAGAAGCTGTGGCTGCCCCATCCTTGGCAGTGCTCAAGGCCAGGTTGGACGGGACTTGGAGCAACCTGCTCTAGTAGAAGGTGTCCCCGCCTGTGGCAGCAAGGGGTGCAGCTGAATGATCTTTAAGGTCCCTTACAACCCAAATCATTCTAAGATTCTATGATTCTAGGACTAGCACTATGGAATTCACCACTTAATCACTGGTGTATGTAGCAGATCTAGGGGAACAGCAAGAGAGAAAGCTCAGATTCCCAGCACCAGCACCCTCATCAGCAGACCCCTGCTATCAGCCCAAGCTAATCAGTTTAATCCCAGTCCAGTTATATCTCCCCAAGCCTCAATAACAGTCATAGAAGCAGATGGGACATAGTGGTTTAGAACCATTGACTGAACAGAGGTGTCTACAATGTAAGTATCTGTGTGATCTAGTTACCCTGTGCTCTCTTCCTAGTCAATGGAGTTGAGGACATGATTCAACTCATCCTAATTTGGGCATCTGAAATAGGTCAGATAAAACACACCCAGGCAGTGCATGTTTCTCTCTCCTGACTATAAAGGGAGCCTGGGGGCACTTGCTCACAGTGAGATCGTGACTATGCTAAGAAATCCACAATGTAAAGTTGGATGAGATAATCACCACCCTATTTCCTCAAGCCTAGGCCCTGAAAGCTGAGTAGAACTGCCCAGCATTATCACAAAGGCTCATGTTTGGAGGAGCCCAAAAGATCTATCAGTTCACAAGACAGTCATGTTTGGACACCCAAGGCGCTGGCACATGACTAAAGAGCAAGCAGAGAGAGGTGCACGTAAAAAGAGCCCTGCTAGATTATGGGTGCTATCAGTCAGAGCAAGCCAAGCTGGACTTATTTAACATGCTGCACAACAGCTTTCAACACATTATTCATCAAGCTATCCATGACTGTAGTCACTCCCTGTCTGCCTCACACCCAGACCCCAAATCCCTGAAATACCCCCAAGAACACCTGCAACTTCTGCTCATATGCCACTAGCAGAGTCAACAATGAAAGATCATGTTTATTCCCATGCAAGAGTGCTTACAGTATATATCTTTGACCATCACATACACATACACACACACACCCCTTTGCACAAACAAGGACAGAAATTCATATGCAGGCATGGGCTTGGGATACTAGAGAAGTGCCTGTGGTATCTGGATAGCACACGTTTACCAGGGGAAAAAAATATGTGGACACTCCCCTAGTCCTCCTTCATTAGGCTTTCTTTTATTCTTCAGTGCAAACCACAGGTGCATGGATCTGAGACAAGGTTTTGCCAACAGCCAAGCTATGTTTCATTTTCAGCATCAAAGAAACATGAATTTTACTGTCATTTATCTGCACTGCCCTTCCAATCCCTTTGAAAGACTGCAGACTTGCCTGAATCAGCACAAGGACATCATCAAAGAGCAAGATCCGGTCTGATCGATTTGTGCTGGCAGAGATGGGAAGATTTTTGCTATCTTCCAGCAGCCTCCTTTCAGGTACACAGAGCATGTCCTGCAGAGGGAACCACAGAAGTCAAGATGAAGGATGAAAAGCATCAGGAAACATCAGGATTTGGGAAAGGACAAATCAAGCCAACAGTTCCTTCAGAAGTCATCTGACTAGTGGCACAAGCTGACAGTAACAACATAACTCGACACAGCACCCAACAGCTAGAGCACCCAGTGACCATAAGGTTTCTCCAAGGCTTCCACACTGCCCTGCTCTGCTGGCTTCAAACCAAACCTCAAATTCTTGATCCATATTAAATTTTCTACATGGGTAAGTAGAAGTGTAAGACCTCTAAAAGTGCTCCCCATCAAGCCACTTTCTACATCCACAACTTACTGTGAATTTGTAGCCCAAGGATTTCCATAAAGACTTGGTAAAGCAAGCTTCATCCAGGACTTGGCTGACAAAAGACTCAAGCTTCATGTATTCCTTGATGGCACTGGTAACCACATCCTTTTCAGAGCCCTGATAAAAGAAGGCAGGGTTTGAGCAATGCTTCAGGCACAGCTGTGCAGGACATTACTCTCTGGGCTACGGATGCAGAACAACTTCAGCAGCTCTGAATCCAAGGGGCTAATGAAAGTTTATCGTCTAACCCTCTCCCAAACCTGGCCTAGGAAAACCCACCATTATCTTTGCAACCAGCTGAAGTGTGCAACCTTAGGCCAGTTACTTGACCCTTCGCAGCTTCTTTATATGATGAGTAGCTTGTACTATGCTGGAGCAGCCACTTTTCGTTGCTCTGAGACCTTCAGGTGGGCTGCACTCCATTGGTACTGGTTACTACCACTGCAAATGTCCACTGGAAACAAGTTTCCTTCCAGCCTGCTTTGGATTCACTAACACCACCATCAAGCCCCACAAGCATAAGTGTTAGCATAAGCCAGTCAAGTAACACCATGTAGAAGCTTCCTACCTCTTTGAGAACCTCATTCAGCTTGGTAAGGAGCAGTATATATTGCATTATATGATCTCGGACAGGTTTGTGAAGAACAGTGTATAAGGCCAGTGACATGGAGGTCTCAGAGGTGAAGTCTGTGAGGAATTGTTTCAGCACTGTCTTATGGTGCTTCCAGGCTTCACTGTGAGATAGTGAATTAAGGCAAAGGTTCATTAAATATTTTTTTCTGCAAATTTCCACTCCTCTACCTCCCTCACTTTATATGCCACCTCACCCCCAGAGAGGGTATAGAAAGACTTGAGGGAGAAGGAGATAACATAGTGCAAATATATCTGTACACCAAACACACAGAAATGAAGCAAATGAGCACCATCCACCCTGCCTCTGGCCCAGCTGTCTCTGCAAATAGGAACCGCCCCTGCAGGTGTATAGAATATAGCATGACTTTCACAATGGTTTGCACACCAAGAGAGTGACATACATAAAGCAGCTGTGAATCTGCCCACATCTAGCATTCACATTTTCATTTGCTATTTTCATGAGAATCTGACAACATCTGGGACAAGTAGTGGAAATCTGCCAGATTCCCACATCACCCCTTCTCAGGTCCCACCCCTTACCTGAATCCTCCAAATTCCAAATTTACAGGTTTCCTTGCCTACAAAAGGAGTTGGGCATGGCTAGAAAGAGATGGGGACAGATATGTAGAAGAAGCCTTCAGACAGCTACTGCCATGGTCTCAGAAGATGGCAGAAGCAGCCAGTACAGCCAGTTCAGAACAGAGGCACTGAACCAGGAAGAGAGATCACTGCGAGTTGCTGTGCAAGGTGCTGCTTGCTCTGGCTTAACCTTACAATTGTCTTAACCTTACAATATCATTGTGTTCCTATCAGCCCCTTCAACAAGCATTTTTCATCCCACTGACCTTTTGCTCTTTGTGGCATGTTCAAAGCCATGGACTACAACGTAGTTTGCGAAAGTGACAAAGTATCTGTTGGCAAGAAAAAACCCACAAACACACAGAAACATGAGTTGAGTTAGAGGTGAACATTAGCGAAAAGGTTTAAGTGATAAATGGAAGAAGCTAATTAGAAAATGTCATGTCAGGTCCACCTTTCCAAGGAAGGCAGAGAGAAACATTGCTACTGTACTTTTCACCTTGGCTGTGTTCCCTTTTGCCTCCTTTACCAGCTCCTTGCTGTAACTGCCTGGCTGATTTTTGCAATACAGGAAGTTTAAATCATCCTGGCATTTAGCAGAAGCAGAAGTACGCTTACACAACTGTCCTGGAAAGCTAGCCTACAGAGGCTGAGCTTAAGATCAGCATCAGATGTATGAATTTCCACTGGTTGAAGTAAAAGTAGCAGGCCTGTATTACTAACGGTAAATTAAAGTCAAGGTGTCTCACACCAATGTATCTCATCTCACGCTAGGGGGAGATCGAGCCATATTTTGTCAGCAAATACACTTTCTCCCAGTACTGTTTCCAGGTAAGTTATGAAAATGTCCAAACTAATTATCACTATTTGCATTTTTCAGGGACATGTATTTGCTGCTGATTTTCAGGCCCATAAGCATCAGCTCTGATTTGTTCTATATTACTCCAATAAGTAGTAGACATCGTCAGGATCAGGACTGCAGAGAATGAGTCAGCAGAGGTGGGTAGGAACCAGCCTTTTCTTTGCATGACACACAACAAAAACAGGTTTTAATTTTGAAGTGAGGGGAAATTAGATCTTAAGATAAACTTTCCTTTATATCATCTGAAACCTCAGCACAAGTTTTTATCTTTCACATGCCTAAAGCAAATCAGTTTTAATTCACTGAATCAGTTCCCAAATGAGCAACACACACTGCTCCAAACCCCATTCATGCAAAGGCAAAACTTGTTGTACATCACTTTTTTTTAAAACGATGCCAAGTAAAAACAAAATATAAAGCAGTCCGTCCTTCCTCCTCCCTCCACATACATAAAACTATCAAAACCAAGACTAGATGAACAGCAATACCCAGAAGTCAGTATGCCCATCTCCCATGTGTGGGTGCCAAACTACACAGACGGTACAAGCCCATCTGTATTGGCTTGGCCACACTTATGGTCAACATGATGAATGAAGGATTGAATACTGTCTGATTTTTATGTCATCTCAGATGTCCATAAATGGTAGCTTTCTCTCTAGGACATCAACACAGGTTATATACACTGCAGTGCTTTTGGTAAACATTTTATTTTACATTACAGACAGATGGGGAGCAGATGTAGTTAATTATAGAAAGAGGAATGGGGCAGTATGTTTTTCTCATCACACTACATCCATCTCTTGCTCATACACATCATATCCTTCCCAAAAGCATAAAACTGTGGCAGAAAACCAGAATAGGAACTGTGCCTGGTGACAACTTCTCTCCACGTCCCTGTTGAGTCCTTTAAAAACATCTTTCTGTTCCCTGATGACAGCTCAGGCTTCACTTTCATAAATGACCAAGACACAAATTCTACCCCCTATCCTCTTCCCACTTTTAAGATGCGTTAAAAAACCCTATACTTGTAAGAAAATATCCTCTTACAAGCATTGCCCTGGTTTCAAAGCATTTTCACAGCTACAAAAAGGGCTGCTTACTATCCTGTCTGCACAGCACTTGTCATGAGCAGTGAATGCAACCACTTCACTGACCTAATGACTGAACACTAGTGGACAAGACTGAACAAATTAAATGTACAAATTAATTGCACCAACCTACAAGTTGATAAATTAGGTAATTTGGTCCCTTCAGCTACTGAAAATGCTTCTGTACTTACTGGATGTAGAGGTTTAGAAACAGGTCTCCTTTCCAGACAATGTAAATGTCCTGGATGCAGAATGACTCAGAGGTGCTGCATTTCTGTTTCAGAATCCGGTAATTTTCTTCTGTGAGGTTCCAGAGAGCTTGAAATTGGTCATTCAGGAGCAGGAAGAGCTTTAAGTTCTCCTTTCCCTTCTGGTCAGTAGGCTCTTTGATGAAAAGATGGAAGAAAAAGGGTCTCAGAAAACCCTGACCCCAAGAAATCTTGTGGAAAACATTGCCTACATCTAATACTTATTCCAGTTTTTCAGCGTAAAGGATGTACATTCTTGTAGGAAAACAATGACAGGGAGGAAGGAGATGAAGATTGTTTAGGGTTGTGTCCCTCTAAGTAATTGCATGGGCTACACATGTGAATGACTTTGTCCTTCACATTCTTGTGGGGCATGTGGTCAGGCCAGCCCAAGAGGCTCAGATATGAGCACCAGCAGAAAATTTTCTGACCCTGGCCTGAAGGGCCGTTCCAAATCTCCTTGGAGGCTACACCAAAATGGCAGTGATGTAAGAGGGAACCACACTTTGGGCCTAATCCAGTCACACCACTTTTAGCTAGACAGGCTTGTGAATATTTATATAAATTTGTTATTTCAGTGGAGCTGCTCTGATTTTCTGCCAGCTCAGAAACTACACCCACAGGTTTTACCTTCAAAGACAGGCATGACCATGGACCAAGAGCAAGGAAGCAGAACAGGCTAATTGACCCTAATCCATGGGTTCGCATATGTGAGATACAGTTTGGATTTTTGTGTATCACGCTGTAAACAAGCCTCGCAGCAGATTGATACTGGTTAGAATCTGGATCACTCTTTAAATAAACAGGAACCATGGTCCTAAGCTTCAATGAAAGGCCACAGCTGTCCTTAAGAACCACCATCTTAAATTAAGTATCTTTACATACCACTCACTCTAGCAAAACAGCCTCTAGCAAGTCCTCAGCCACCAAGTTTTAATTACAGATCCCTTCATAGGCATGCCAATGACTCAAGGCTAGGACTACAGACAAAAAAGTAGTTTTCTCTGACCTACCCGCCTGGAGTAGAGGCTTGAGAATGAGAGCATCTATCCGTGCCAGGCATGCTGAGAAGGTTTCTTCCACTTGGAGCAGAGATGCAGTTGCTTCAGCTGTGCACATGTCCTGGACACAACACAGAAAATACACATAAACTCCCTAGCAGGAGAATCCATCTAACAAGGCTTCAGTGCTCACTGCAAACAACCAGCCTCTCCTGCTCTTGGCAGCACAGACAGGTGTAATTGCTGTCCCCAAAGCATTTTAAAATGTTGAAAGAGGATACAGAAATCAAACAGCTCAACACAAGCCAGTGTCACAGAAGACAACCGTGGCAACAGCCCATTTTCCTGATGCCCCAGATTGAAGATCCTCTCAGATGGTCCACAGTACCTCTTCCACATGATTGGAAAAGGCCCTACATTTCTTATATGTGTTAATGCTGCTCAGTGCCAGATGCATTCTCCCAGAAAAGAAGACGATAATCCCTGAAGTACAAGGCAACAAAGGATGAAGCAGAGAATCTCTTTCCATATCTCTCACCAGTTTTTTGCTCCAGTGCCTCTGTCCACATTTTTTGGCACTACAAGCTATAGTACGGAGCTGTAGAGCTGTGCCAGCCATGCCCATACGTCCAGTCCCCCAGAGGAACAGAGGTCTGGTGTTACTCTTTTCCAAGTAAGACAGTGCACTGCTGGTTATATGTCACAAATGCTGCGTCAACAAGGAAAGCTTGCCTAAAGTGGAAGTGGCCAGCATTTAACAACAAAGCCAGCGAACCCATGTGAGCAAACTCCAGTAGCTTCCTCCTTCCCAGCCTCACCTCCCAAAAGCAATTTATCAGAAGAAGTGAACACAGCCAGCTAAAAACACGTCATAAGACACTGCTCTGGAAAAAGGCCAAGTGGTGGAGATACTATGGGCAGAATCAGTTGATTCCTATTCTGAATTATCACCATTACTAATGGTGATAAACATACAAAACTCTGAGATTCTTTTAACTTTGTGAAGCAAACCAGAAAACTCAAGTGACTGAGTATGATTTGTCCACATTTATCCCCTCTTTACTCTGTTTGTAGTGCACACTTAAAGGCTACGTTTGCAATAGTAAGCAAACAAGGATATGACACAAAGATTTACATTGCCAAATTAGTAGCAGAGAATTTGGCACAGTTTTGCTGTGTGCCAACTGTGCCTCTCCCAGAATTCCCAGGGTGCAGTCCAGGGACCATCTGAAACAGGTAGCTTGCAAACAGTCGTGCTGGTTTGGGAGGTAAGGAGAAGTTTGCTATGTATAGTTTATGCAATAACTACTTAGCTATGGGATAGACTACATTTATTTACTATTGGAGATGTAACTATAGATTGTTTTCAGGAAGAGCTGAACTGAAGCTATCTGCTTGTGGTATACTCTAAGATATCTTGAACCTCTACCCCAACTGCTACAAACAATAGGTGAGATTCATTCTCCTTAAGTTGAGATTTTGGGAAGTTAGACGTAGAAGCCTTTGTACTTTGTACTTTACAGGAAGAAATACCTCAAGCATCTTACCATGAACTGTCAAAAGGTCACCTGGGTGGGGTGACTAAGATGGGTGGGAACGGCTCATTTTTAAGCTTCACATATGGGTGGATTCCTTGCTAAATAAGAGATTGAGCTCCCTAAAGCCACCAAATTCTGCTTAGGAATTCCCTCTCCAGGTCATCCTGGGGTTTGGGCTGAAACTATGTCATAGAGCAAGGAACACTTTGCAGTTTAACAGTTAGCTGGTGTGGTTTTAAGTGGTTGTTCAGAACCAGGCAAAACTGACTGCAGATGAATGACAATGTTTTCTCCTTAGTAACCACTGCCTCATAAATTTCACTTGTCTGAAAAATAGGAAGCGTTAAAAAATTCCATAATCTCATCAGTTTGCAAGTCTTCATACATCAATGTCAGCATGACCATAAGGCTACTTTTTGTAGGAACACCACAATTCACACCAAAGGAAAGCTGTAGGCATGCAAACAGGTCAAAACCCTGGAATCCAAACTCCTCCTAGCCCCTCCCAGTGAAGGCAGCAGAGCTAGGGGAACAGCAAAACAAACGAGGAGCCAGGCATCTCTCACCGAAGTATCAAGAGGCCAGGACAGATCTAAAAGTTTATTTTTGCCATCACTTCATCTGCTGTCTCGCAGACACAAAGTTATTTCTCACAGCTCCTAGAGAGCATTCAAGCTTGTCAGAAATTTTTCAGCATAAGTAGCGTGCTCAATCAGTGAGTAAAATTGCGCTGGAAGTGTGGCAGCATTTAATTTTCAAACGGTTCAGCAGACCCTCAGGTAGTCATTGGGGTGCGTTAGGCTCACTGAGTAACAGTTCGGTGGATTTATTTGTATTTTGTAAAGCTGTCTGGTTTTAGGGAAACAGGGAAGATGATACCATCGTTTCAGATGGCTCCAATATGAAAGGCTGTCTCCACCTGGTCCTTATATAATTCTGCAAAAAAAATGTTTTATCCTATGCTAAATAAAAAGAATGGGTACTAGATGCCAGGCTTGGTGTCTTCCCCAAACTCTTCTCTTATCAACACAATGAGAGAAGTCCAACAATCATTACATGCCAATTAATGTAAACTGAATGATTCAAACCAAAGGCATAAATACCCACAGCTTTGCTCCACAGGACCATGACAGTCCATGGGCAGAGGCAGAAAGCTCAGTAGCCTCTTCAGGGCTGAAGAACACATGCCAAATACTGTAGAAGTATCACTGCCCCAGCCTAAGTATTATTTGAATACTTCTGTAATAGCCACCTGGAAGAAAAACTATGTATGTCCAAAATGGACCTACTCATGTGAATGCCCCTTCCAGCTGGTCAGCTAGTCCCATGCTCTGCCTCCTGCCCATCTACAATCGTCATTCATTGAGGGTCTGTTACCCATGAAGACCTCAGCTCAAACCTTACGGGATAACCACAAAGGACTCCCTGGGTGCAGGACACAGACTGAGAAACCACTGCAGTAGCAATACTGAACAGACACCTAAGCCAACTCTGCAAAGAACCAGAAGCATTTGGATACTGTTTTCCAATATAACCTGATGCAAATTTAACTTGGTGGTTTGGATTTGGTGTTGTTTTCTTCTTTTCAGCTAGCATGTTCTCACCCTTTCTGTGAAAATCTTTAGGCTACTTCCAGCCCGAACACAACACTTAGGGGTCATTTACTGAATGGATGAGCAGCACCAGTCAGCTTTCAAAACAGCCCTTCCAGTACCACAAAAAGACCTAAGTTGCCACATCACATCACCCGATAAGGAAAACACAAGTTTCAGATAGCATTTCCAGGCTTTGCTCACCAATTCTGCAAGCGCAGTATTTGCACACTTTACATTCTAGCCCAGTCAGAAGAAAAAAAAATTTGGAGTTCATCACCTAGATAACAAAACAAACATTGGCTCAACCACAAAGGGCAAAGGAAACAAATGGGAACATGCAAGGGCATGTGGAGGTCATGCTGTACATTCACATGTGTGAAAAACTGAATGCAAACTGCAGTGCTGCTGAGTGACCGGAGCACTGAGCAGCAACCTGGGGCTGTCATGTGCTGGCTTCCCTTAGCTTGGACACAACATTCATGTGACTTGGGGGTTTTGCAATTCTGTGTTTGCTCCAGGCAGGGCAGGGCAAGCTTGAGCACAGCCACTCTGGAGCCTATTCATAAGGTTTTATTTTGCTCTTCACGCATGGCTCTGTTGCTAGAGAGTAAAGACCTTTAAGGATGGTGCACACCTTGATGGCCAGAACTGAAGGAGGTGCACCTCCAATGACGGGTCTGCTAGATGCACACTGCATGACAGTACCTGGTTTATGTACAAAATCAGAAAGTCTACAGCCTTTGAAGATGCCCCAAGAGGCTTTCACTGGCAAACCAAAACAGCCACCACCAGCCTGTTTCAGGCTGCCATGAGAAATGAGATCTCTTTAGCAAAACATTTTCCGAAGTATCAGACACATCTGTTTATTCTCCTTAAATGAAGATACAGGAAAGACATACAGCACAGGTCCGTAATTATGAAGGGACCTCTAACACACATAATGGTATTTATGTCGAAACAGGAAAAAGACCTTGAGAAACAACTTCTGTAGAGTCACCAGATCCCCATGGCTTATCACATTCTTGGCCTTTCTGCCAGCATGGCAATG
Source organism: Agapornis roseicollis (assembly GCA_002631895.1). Lineage (NCBI taxonomy): Eukaryota > Metazoa > Chordata > Aves > Psittaciformes > Psittacidae > Agapornis > Agapornis roseicollis. The sequence goes on along the minus strand of NDXB01017645.1, from coordinate 59,682 downwards.
AGGGAAACAAAAATGGTAAAATGGTGATGCAGCCTAAGCGGTTGCTGAGCATCCAATAGATGTGAGGAGCCTGGGTCATCCAGGGGTACATTCATCCTCAAAAGGGTCTCAGCTGCTAAATGAACATTTCAGCAAGAAAATACATGTTGCAAGGAATCATATCAGGTTGTTATACCCAGTTTCAGAAAATCCCTAGAAGTGTATTTAGAACAGATAGGAAACCAAGCAAAGAGACATTTTGGTGGAATGCTGAGGCTCAGTGTCATCTTCGTATAGAATCCCTTTCTGCTTTGGAGTCTGGAGCTCTGAGGCAGCTGTTCCACCAGGAAAATATCTGGAAAGCCCCATATATTTTGGATGTGACATGAGATTTCTCATGGAAACACATGTAGTCGAACAATCTTATCAGCTCCTGTACATTAAGGAAGAAACTGGACATCCACAGAATGACTATTCATTATCCATCTTCCGCTTGTGAATCCCCTTCTGTGCTAAAGTTAGGATTACCAGCCAACAAAAAAACTTATCAGAGGGAAGGAAACTGTCATGAACTATGCCCGATCTAGGGAGTGCTTAGGGCATTTTAACTCAATCAGGTGGGATGTTAAGTGCCGCAACCACATTTGCTGTAGCCCCTCCCCTACTTAAACTCTTCCCGTTCCCTACATCATTCACCCTATAAGGCATTGCACCTTTGAACTCTTCCAATCTCCTCCATATTTGCAGTTAATAGTCTATATACTACGAACTGCCTCAGAGATGGGACCAGCCCATCATTTTGTTACATACAGTCTTCAAACGGGCCAAGTTTTCCCTTCCCTGCCCTTTGAAAGGCTGTCAATTTATTGCTGCCTTGCAGCTGAAGAGGTACCTTCCTACTACAGCCCATGTCAAGTGAGTACATCATCTTTGCAGCAGCAAGGATAAAGCTGCTGTATTTCAAGCTCTGGTTCAGAAGTAAATAAAACCGTTCCAAACAGAAGCCAAGAGGTACTGAAGATATTCTTTGTCAGGAGAAATTTGAAGCTCTTCCTCAGATATTGCTTTTCACTTTCTCTCATGCCAGTGATGGTGTTGTTTCTACCTAAAGCATCTAAAACTGTTTATGAATGCAATATAGAGCTTGGGCACTTAGACTTTGTAGCAGCCTAAAACATTTGGAATCTTCTAGATGCCCAAAATTCCTCCCTTGCTTTTAATCACCCATTCACCCTCTGAATGATCATTATGTCTTTCCCCAAGCAAGTGTGTAGCTGTAATGGGTGCAAGGTACCAGGCGGAATAATACACAACTCTGAGGAAAACCTGCCAGTAGGGAGCTTCTCCAGTGGAAATTAACAGGTGAACGTGTTAAAAATTTATTGTTAGACTGAGAGGGAGATTGATTAGCATTAAGAGTTCATCTTAAGATGTGCAAAGGGAAAGGAAAGATTATTTGACCAAGGACCCTAGGTTTTTTTTTGCCAGATTACTTTGTTTCCTGAGTCCTTCCCCAGTATAGTTTAAGGTACCATTACTTAAACATGCCTAGGAGCAGGATGGGATCTCCTCATTCAGTTAGTGCCAGCTCAGAGTCCATAAACTCAGGAGCTGTTTAGGCTATAGGGCAAACTCCGGTGGCCAATGCCAAGACATTGCTCCTCTTTCTGTCCCAACCTTTGTTGTTTTTCTCTTAGGGCCAAGTATCCTCATGCATTGTAATTGTGTTCCCAACCGACATCCCTTCCCTCACATGTCACGCTCCAGCTGAGTCTGCATTCAGGCTGGTACAAAGACCATTCTGTCATGTGGAAAAACAATTCCAGACTTTGTTTAACCAACACCAACACGCTGGAGCAAATTCACTCATTCAGACTCTTATTCACTCTTATCAAGCCTCAGATGGTCATGACTTGGGATGAATTAGAGTTCAACTTACTGGAGCAACCTCATAAGCAGACAGACACACAATGTGTGAGTTAAGAGGTAATTGGGAATAAAGAGAGCAGAAAGACAATAAAACCACAAATCCCAAGACAGCCCTTAGCACCGTAAAAAGGAGGAAGAGAAGAACAGAGGTAGCAGTTACTTGGATTAGGCTTTAGCATGGGATACAGGGAGTGTGCCAATGCCAGCCATGTGAAGAAAGCAGGCATGGTTCAATATTTTCTTTACCAGAACAGCAATGAAAGTAGGAAAAAAAAACCCCAACCCAACACAAAAATACATCAGCTCCACCTCAGGAAGTCCCTGAGGAGGCAAAAAGCAAACATGGACTAAGTATTATTACAACGCTTTCCACTTTTTGTGGTGTTCTTCTCCAGGCATGCTCTGCATTATAAGAGGTAGGATAGCCTGGCTTTTATTGCTGATTTTATGCACAACTCAAAATTGTCGGTCACCTGCATGGCAGGACCCCAAACACTGAAAGAAGAGACAATGCAAAGTTGTCAAAATGGCAACCACACTGAAATCTCAGCAAATTTAGGATAGTAGTATGTGGCCGGGAGCTTACAAAGGGTCAACCAAGCATTCAGTACTCTGTTCAGAAAGCACTGAAGTTGCAGTAATTGATTTTTCAGCTCAAGGAGAACTTTTTTCTCCCAGTCTTTTTGTCTTTGTCCACCTTCAATGCAGAAAAACAGGAAGCTATGTGGGGGGAAGGGAGTGTGCTTTCCTCCTTTATTTTGCAGAAACTGGGAATGCAGAGGCTTTACACAAACCTTATTTGACCCAGCTTTTCTCTTTCTTCCCCAAACCCAAATGGGAAGCACATGCCCCTTCCTTAAGAAGTTCACCCCTGACCACAGTAAATATAAACATAAACCTCTACCTGATTTCAAAAGAACAAAATCCATCTGCCTTTTCTGGGTGTCTGAAGGCTGATATAGTAATAAATTACTTTATCCAAACTGAAATCAGGACAACTACTTACCCCAGACACCCTCTGTAACCAATTTAAGCCAGCCTCAGTGAGATGAGTGGACCTTTGGGAATACCTGGTTTCTCTCAGGAGATACAGAATTAAATAGCTCAAATAAGATCCTTTAGTTGTTGACAACTAAGGCTAATGAAAAATCACTCTCACCACAATTAAGAATGTCATTGAGTCTTTGCAAATGGCAACGCAAGTGTGATAAGGCCCACAGATGAGATGATGTTTACTTAGTGCCTTAATCCCCCATGTCCTTGTAGCTCCCATTATTGTTACCACTTACAAGCACCTTATGCATGTGGAAGCATAACTATTCTGACCCAGCAATTCTCATACAACACGGAATAACTTGGGGTTACTAGGTGAAACTCCAAGCCAAAAATGAAACAACCACAAGTTGTATAGAGGCAGAAAAGGAAAGGAGATCAAGAGAAGAGAGAACTCAATAATTTTCCAATGGAGTAGAAATATGGAAAAAACAAAAGATAACAGCTATGGACAATTTTTGTGTCACAGCTCTGGTACCAGCTTTAGGAGCAGAAGCTCCTCTCCCTTGACCTCATACTCCCAATATGCTTACTTTGCTTTTCTGAAGCAAATGGGATATCAGCATAGCCTCAAAAAACCCCAAACCCAAACAAGAAAAGAGACAGAGAGCTACAAATTTGGCATTTAGAAAATGTGTCACCATCTACATCAAAGCAGTTTTGAGCCAGACCCTGAGTATCAGAGTCTAAATTACAGCCTAGAAATAAACCCAGATGCACAAACACTACCAGAGGAGTGTCCCTTGGGACAACAGGAGTGGTGGTAGAAGAACTGCTTCACAGATGGGGTCAGGTTCTAAAAGGCAGAAAATCACCACAGAACGGTGACAATAGCCACTTTTGAGATCACTAGCTCCACCAAATGTTCGGAAGTGAAGTTCTGGATCCACTCTCCAGCTGCCCTTCAACACCACTGCTTACCTTTCCTCCCATCTCACAAATATTCGCTAACACCAGAGGCAAGGCCTAAAGCTAAAAACATACTACTACAAAATGCCACTTACAAAACTTCCCAGAGCTGCCCTGTCAAGTGACCCATGCCAATCCTAGGCACTTCACAGCATTCCCAATACCTGCCAGAAATAAGGCAGGACTGAAGAACATACAAAGGAACAGGAATGGAGAAAAATAAGATAGACTTGCTTGGATCAGTTTAATTCCTGCACCCAGCCTTCCTCTCCTTTCCGTTTGGGTCCTTTAAACTCACATCTGGGACATCAACAATTACCCTGAGTGAAGAACTGCCAAATTTTATCTCCTCTTTCTTCTAGTGCCCAAGGCCTTTACAAAAGACTGAATGTAGCAGGAAGCTTCTAGTGTCACATCAAAACCTTTAGGTGCTTTTGGAAGACAAATTATAAGCCACTAGTGACAGACTTTCAAAGAGTTGCTGGTGCTTCCTAACCTCTGATCATCATTCCAAGACACCACAGTTCACTGAGGTGCGCTGAGTGCCAAAACTCAGGACTTCTGATGACCTGAGAGCTGCCCAGAATCTATGACAAAACTGTTTCACAAGAAAATTCCTGTTTGTTCAGCCCAAAGTACTTTTCATGAGCCCTTTCCAATTCAAGAGGAATGTAAACAATACCCGACCCAGTCAGGCCAGTGGTCCAGATAGTCTGGCAGTAAAAATAAGAGCTGTTATTTAGAGAACAAACATAAGCTTAGCCACTTTTTGGCGTTCATTCCTCTTGTATTCACTCAACAACCGTTGAGGGATCTCAAAAGGGATTTCAAAAGATGTAACCCTATTCCTAGTAAGGACCTGTTGTCCCTTAATTTATCTTGTTCTTCTTGAACTTGATTGTATTGCTTGCCTCCAGAAAGCATTACTAAATTGAAGGTAGGATCTTGAAGGACAATTATGCTTCATTTCCTTGCAGCTCTTAAAATACCTTTCATCTCATTGGAAATTGAAGTAATTGCAGTAGCAGTAATGAAACTATGAAGTTCAGAGAGCTGCTGCAAGGTCTACGAAGCTTTCAGGACATAGGAAATTTCCACAGACAGACAAAGCTTTGGTCCAGGTCCAAATTAAACTAAGCTAAAGTTTAAGAGTCCCTCCTGTGAACTGAAGCTCCTCCTCCTCTGGCTCTGAATATCTAGTTGTTTGTTACTTTTTGGGAGTCTTAAGTATGTTACTGTTCCCCTATAATTGGGCCTTTGACCCAGACTTTTCACTTAACACCTATGACACCTGCAAGCATTTGACCACTTCCCTCCCTTCCAAGCACCCTAATGAGCTTATCAGCTTCTCTCACCCTGACTAATTAGCTGGGTATTGGTTTCTTTACTCCACCAGGCAAGCTGTGCAGCCCCAACACAAATGCAGTTTCCAGCCTCATTTCATCAGGCGTGTGTTACCAGATGAGGCTGCCTGCTTGCCTGGCACAGGTGGAAAATCCCTCCCTCAACACAGGAGCAAGCCTCAACACACCCAGGATCAGGCAGCTGCCTGCAGGAGAGGGACCACGCGTGCACATGCTTCTCCAGCATCCTCTTCTGGAAAACCCAAGGTGAAAGTCAGCAAAGGATTTAATGCCTCAAGGATAGACCTTACTGGAAATTGAATACTTTGAAGACAAGGTACCTTTTTTATGCAAGGCCAGTGTGCTGTCTCAATAAAGTAGATAAATACAGCGGTGCATACTAGCGCATGTTACACTCCAGGAAAATACACTCCACACCTTTGCTCACTTGCACAGGTAGAATCTCTACCTGTAAAAAACACTCAGAAACTTTAGGATGTTTCCTGATAGCATATTACCTTCAACAATCCCTTCAGCCTGCTAAAGCTGATCTTAAAACCCTCTTGTGGTACATAGGTAAACATAAAAACAAGCCTCGGGTCAATGGGAAAACAACTAACCAACAAACACTGGTCACAAAACCCAAAAAACACCACCGTGTAGAGCAACGTACCTTGCATAAGGCAGCCAATTAGAATTCCCCAGTAGTAAATGCTGTGCAGCAGCTCCTCTGAGCTTTTGAGTCTTGAAATACTCAGCGCTCCCGGAGCCACCGGTCTCCCCTCCCACCTTTCCCTCCCACGTCTGGCCGCCTCGTCTGCTGAAACACAGATCTGGGCCTGTTCATTAGATGAGACACCCACAGAGCCCCGAGAGACAGTTACGAAACCCATGCAAATAGGATTTCTAAAGCAATTGCTTGTTATTTGCCTTTTCTAAAAGGATAAGAAATTTTGCGATCTTTGCTCTTGCAGCTTGTGTGTCAGGAAAACTTAAAATACAGCAAACCGAAAGGAAAAAGGACAGGATGTGTTTTAATTTCTGCAGCGGTATTTCTCAGCTCTAATCCCTTTTGACCTACAGTTCATGCCCATAGCAGTTTGCCAAATGAAGGTCCTGTGCTTTTTCTCCTTGTTCTGCCAGTCCCTCCTCTTGTAGGACTTCTGCACTTGCCATAGCTCACAGACGAAAACCCTGGGAAATGGGACATTTCCTCCTATTCAGAGCCTGCTGCTGGAAGCGTGTGACAGCCTGCACGTCATGCATGCAAAGTCTGTCCTCTCCTACACTTCAGCCAGCAGTAACCCTTTCCTTCTAAAAAAATGATTAAAACCAAACCCCAAACCCCCAAGTCCCTCTATCAGAAGGGCCTGGCATCCTCCCTGACCTATCTACTGGAGCTCACCCATCACCCCACCTCCTAAAGCACAGAAGCATTTTTCCAGTTGATGCTCAGTTACAGCAAATTGACACAGGCATTCTGTCAAAGCAGCAGCCACCACCATGTGCTCTCTTCTCCACATCAGAAGAAGTAGATACACTGCCCAACAAAAGCTCCATGCCCTCCCTTTCTGCTTCAAAGCATGCTGAAGTGAACTAACAAAGCCCCATTCTTTTCCAGGCACTCTGACATGTTACGACTCAGCAGCCTGCCTCCTCCCCAGCTGTATGAATTTAAACAACTTTTACAAACTAGTGGAACTTACTGCAGCCTGAGGAATCAGGACAAGTCCATTTGTGTAGTGAGGATGCTCAGGGTGTAACAAAAGACAAGAGATGCCTCAATCACCTTTTGTTTGGAGAAGTTCTTCTGTTGTGTTGACTTCCTTCCCACTTTCCTGGACTCCTGGGGTCTTTTCAGAGAAGGATGTGCTCACTGTCTGCCTCAGCATAATGGTTTACACTACACAAGCAGGCAGAGCAGCAACCCTATACACAGCAGGGAATAATACCAGGAAAGGATGCAGCCAGGGAATGGAAAGGATGAGTGCGCAATGAGCTCACTGCCGGCCTCCTACCTGCTCTGCAAGCTGTGAAGTCAAAGAGATGGTGATTAGGATGTTGGCAAAATTACAGTCCTTTTTCTTTCAGTTCAAAATTCAGAATAAAATCAGATTTTCGACAACCTGCGAAAGCGCTCTCCCCACAAGGGACTAGATGGTTGACATGCTCCTCAAGTCTTTTCAAAGTCTTTGCATAGGTGCTTGAATCCAGAACTTCCCAGGCTCCAAACCCTATATGGATGGAGATTGCTCCTTGGCAGAACTTATGAGAGTGCCTACCATTCAGAAAGAGAGGAAGGTTTCAGAGATTCCACTACTGAGTACTTTCTTATTGCACACAAAGTTTTGGGGATCACCAGCTCCCCTTTGGCATTGCATGAATGGCCTATGAACTCTGCTCCATGCCGAGACTGACGCTGCAGAAGCCACCTTCATGTTATAGAATCATAGAACCAGAGATTGGAAGGGACCTCAAAGATCATCTGCTCCAACATTTCCAGGTGAAGCATGACCTAGACTAGATGACCCAGCATGCGGTCCAGCCAAATCTTAAGTGTCTCCAAAACTGGGGAGTCCACCACTTCCTTGAGGAGATTACTCCAAGTGGCTGATTGTCCTCATTGTGAAAAATTTTGCTTTTGTATCCAGTCAGAATCCCCCCAGGAGTAACTTGTGCCCATTACCCTTTGTCTTTTCCATATGATTCCTTGTAAAAAGGGAGTCTGCGTTTTCATTGTAGCCACTCTTTAAATACTGAAACATCTGTTGTCTTCCGGTTCAACCTACAGAGTGCATTTGGATCGGGGCCTCAAGCTCAGCTTTGTGCTTTATTTCTGTACAGCTTTGGTAAAGTGGCTTTTTTTTCAGATTCAGGTTTCCCCCCCACTATTCTTTTTAACTCCAGTCTGGTAAAGCTGTGTTAAAATTGTGATGACACACAGTTTGTCTGGGGACACATCTTTTGCTTGTGTTTCCTCATCAGAATTCTGTTTCCAGTCACTCAGCTAGTTTTCCTGAAATGCTCAGAATTTGCACAAGTGTCATGTTTGGTCTAAGACCTCCAGGCTGCTTCTCAGCCTTAACCCAAATGAGCAGCAGCAGAAGCTCCAAGTCCTGATGTTTGCACCTCTGCATTTCAGATCAGAAACATTCCTTCTGGATGTGGACATGGCAAATCATGATCCATGCAACCCATTTCTCACATATGCAACTATTCATTTGCTGGTTTTCTTTTTGTCAGCGTCTTCCCAGCTCTAATCACCCTTGCTCCTTTGGATGCCCCACAGCAGCAAACCAGACAGTCAGGAATTTGCTTCATCTTCCTCTGAACAGCTTCACATTCTTGTCCCCTACATGTCCTCAACAGAGATAGGACCTCCAGCTTCCAGACCATGCTATTTACCACCATCCTCTAACCTGTCTCCATTGCATGGGCAGCTCAGTTGTGCAACAGCTAGCAGACTGCCACAGGTTACAGCATAAATTCTTGTTGCTTTACCTTAAAATACTGGGCAAAAAAATGACAGTGATTTGCTGCTATTTGACCAGATTAGATCTGTGCTGGATATGAAGAATGAGATATAGCATGATCCATCACCCATACTGTATTGTATTGTATTAAACAGTATTTCTTAAGATAAAGGCTGATAAAATTTTTAAGTGTCAATAGTGTTCTGCTGTCCAAAAAATTCCTGCAGTAGACAGGACAGTGATGAGGACACAGATGTTTGAAGAGCATCTAAGGCTGTGTATGAGACATGCTTCTCATCTTGTAAACATAATATTGCAATTGCTTCCCTACCCTGCACTGATTTGGGGATGGAGGAGAACATACCCAAAGACATATTTTGCAAATAGCTAAGTTTTGGTCCTGACCCACCTGAAGACATAAAGTCCTGTTTTTAACTTGGGAACTTTTGTTGGTTTCAGAACTGGAATTAAAATAAGAAAGTGAGACCTGAGAGACCTTCAGTTGTAAAAAAATAAACAACAATAACAGCAAAAAAATCAGGGACACATTGACAGATGCAACTTTTCTTTTTGAATTAAAGAGTCCATTCCTGGAGTTTTGTCAGAACTAACTTTCTTCTACTAACAGTTTTTATTAAATAAACATAGTGGTTTTCTACAGAAGTCTTTGGAAATCTTCCTTGTCATTCTAGGTCTTTCATTATCTGAAATTCATTATTAATGAAATTGTTGCTTACTATCTGTAAAAGCATTTACTCTCTAGAAATCAAAAGTAGGTATAATCAAGAAAACTCCAAGAGAAAGAGCTCATGTTGTTCCTCCTGCTTAGGGGTTTTAGACATGAGAAGAGAAGCCTCCACCAAATCTAACTTGTACCTCATGAGAAAACGTTCACTTTCATAGAAACACAGAATGGTTTGGGTTGGAAGGGACTTTAAAATATCATCTAGTTCCACTCCCTCTACCATGGGCAGGGACACCTTCTGCTAGATCAGGGTGCTCTAAGCCCTGTCCGGCCTGTCCTTAAACACTGGCAGGGATGGGGCATCTACACTTTCTCTGGGTAACCGCTCCCACTACCTCAGCAGCCTCACTGTAGAGTGTTTCGCCACCTTCATAATTTCTTTCAAATACAGCTTCCCCAAATCAAGTTGTCTTTTCCATCAAGGAGTATTTGTTTTGGCTTTTCTAACCGAAGCCTCTTTATAGTCCATGTTCCTTTACTGAAACTAGGTCCCAGGCACAATCTTGAGTTCTGGGGCCAGTACTGCCAAGTCACCTCTGTTGGCCAGCACATCTTTCTATCACCAGAACAACACCACCCCATTTAACAAGAACCAACCATTCTGGAAATAACTCTTTTATGACTCACGCAGTTACAAGAATAACCATGACTATGCCAGCTCCTATACAGTGTTACTGAAGCATGCCCGAGAGCAGCAGCAAACAGTCTACAGCTTCTCATTCCCAAAACATTGCCCAAAGAAACCTTGGCTCCTGCTTACTCACAGGGAGAGGCTGTTCGAAGATGTGAGAAAAATAAATTTTTTCCTCAAAAAAAATAAGGCTTTGGAAAGAGATAGGGCAGTCATAGCAGCTGGAACCTCACTAAATCTGTTATGCTTTTGCCAGCTAAGTATCTGACATGGCACCCACCCCAAACAGGAGCAACAAGTACTCAGATTCACTTATTCAGAAGACTCTAACATAGAGGTGAATGTCTGATCCAGACAAGTACTTCTTTAACTCAAGTACCTTGCAAGCCCAGAAGCATGGTGTTTGTGCATGCCATTGGGAAACTATGCATAGAAACAGGGGCTAAGTGTGCAATTACTCATATCTCATGCAAAAGAAGTTTCACAATCTTCTTGATAATCAAACTTGTCCTGATTCTTTTCACTGAGGCAATGCAAGCTTTTACCCTAAAGGGTAAGAGAGGCATGCAAGGCAGGAGTGATTAGAAAACAAGGAATGAGAAACTGGGATCAACAATGGGTACAGGCATGTTTTCTTCTTCTGAGCTACCGTTCAGCAGTAAACCAGTACAGAAATAAAACAATTCTAGAACTTATCCAGACTCATGTTAGGATGCACAGAAGAATTAGGTAACAGGCTTTGCAAACAGTCATGTGTCTGTATTTCTGTCCATGACAGATAGAGATGACAGTCAGACAAGACCAGGGACAGAATGCAGCATAAGAATGGCCACAAGCAGGGCAGAGACAGGGCAAGCACAGGAGAAAAGGCATGGAAGCAGGTAATATGTATTTAACATCTTTCCTTATGCTATCCCTTATGAAGGAAAGCCCAATAGAAAGCTAAGAGACTGACACTTCCTACAATCTCCAGTCTCAGTATCAGAGAGCTCAGATGCAAACTAAATGTCACAACACTGACAAAAAGGACAACAGCATCTTGTCTTGTATCAGAAAAAGTCTGGCTCAGATGCAAACTAAATGTCACAACACTGACAAAAAGGACAACAGCATCTTGTCTTGTATCAGAAAAAGTCTGGCTCAGATGCAAACTAAATGTCACAACACTGACAAAAAGGACAACAGCATCTTGTCTTGTATCAGAAAAAGTCTGGCCAGCAGGATGAGGGAAGTGACTGCTCCCCTGTGTTCAGCAATGATGAGGCCACACATTGAATCCTGTGTTCAATTTTAGGCTCCTTACTACAAGAAACACATTGAGTTGCTGGAGCATGTCCAGAAAAGAGCAATGAAGCTGGTGAAGGGTCTGGAGCACAAGTCTGATGAGGAATGGTTGGGGGAACTGGGGGAGTTTAGCCTAGCGAAAAGGAGGCTCAGGGGAGACCTTATCATTCTCTATAACTAGTAGTGAGGTGGGAGCCAGTCTCTTCTCCCAAGTAACAAGCAATAGGACAAGAGGAAATGGCCTTCAAGTTGCACCAGGGGAGGGTTAGATTGGATATAAGAAAAAAGAAATTATTCCTCCAAAGGGTTGCCAAGCACTGGAACAGGGGGTATCACCATCCCTGGAGGGATTTAAAAGATGTGTGGATGTGGCATTTAGTGACATGGTTTAGTGATGGACTTGGCAGTGCTGGGTTAATGCTTGGACTCAATGATCCTAAAGGTCTTTTTTCAACTCCAACAATTTATGATTCTATGAAACGTGCACAATCTAGACATTTCAGCCTTAACTGAGCAGCCAGATGACCTAGATACCATTTTCCCAGCTGCTTACATGACCTTTGGCAAGCCCACTCCACTCATGCTCTCCTCTGTTATACAAGAGTTGATGCTGGTATGTCTACAATGACATGTCCATGCAGTATCTAGTCCATGGTAGACCCAGTTCTTAACACCAGTGCTGCCAAACATCCATCACCAGCAGGGATTTGGTATGGCTTTGAAGTTACAGAAGTGCAAGGTCATCCAAGGCATTGACAAGACCCTGGACAGACAGTAGCTGTTGGCTGATGGTCTTCTCCAGGTAGCACCTGGTCCTCTTCAGAGTAAGGAAGAGCTGGAAAGGGACAAAACAAAACAGGAACACACTGGCCATCAGCATAAGGAACCAAACATTGCTCCTGATCCAAGGACCAAAAAGTACCCAAAAGTAACATGTCTCCTTTTGCCTGTTAGTCAAGCTGTACCAGTTTCTTAGCCTGTTGGACAAACACCAGCTGCAACAAGGTGGTGCTGAAACTGTGCATCATGAGCTGCACCAACTGGTCCCATCCTACCCCTGTCCTACACAGCACAGATTAGGCTGCCAAGGCAGGAGAGCTAGATGGTCCTGGTGGGGACAGTCTCCATTTCAAAGTATATCCCCCTACATATGACCTGTGGTACTTGCTTCTGCTCTGAGGGCAAAGGAACAAGTCAGGATGCCCACCCATCTGGCCATAGGTGCCATCCAGCAGTCAGGGTGCAACATCGCTCTCTGAACTTTGGAAAGTACAGATGGTTTATAAACATTTTGGGAAGATGCCAACACCTCTGCAATCACATCAAATCCCACATCACATCCAAAGACAAGCTCACCTGGAACACTATACCACACGGTGTTACATGACTAATATTACTAATATACTGCTCAGTAAAGCACTTCTAATTCTTACTCTGAAGACCTGATAAGAGGAAAACTGCCTCTGGCAGTCTGTCGTGATTCCATAGGAAGTGCTATAACATGCAGGGGGGCAGAAATCCAGACAAAAAGGAATTTACTTTGCTATCTTAGTACCAAGCTGTCATCTTTTAGCTCAGAACTTTGCTCTATGCAAAGTTACCTGAAACCTTGAGCCTTTCAGTGGTTAGCTGGATGGGTAAGTTTCCAGAAAACTGCATAATAACAACTAGAAGGTGTTCTTTCATTGTAGCAGTATGATCGTAACCCTTCTGGCTCTGAAAACAACATGAAAATTTGTGTGAGTTGGAGCAGAGAAGTGTTACCTGTGAGATAAACAGGTACTTAATTGCCTGAGTCTTTTGAGCTGTAAAGCAGCCCAGCTGGAGAATGGCCCAAAGGTCTGCAGTGGTCAACTGCAGGAGGACAGTGACTTTTACCAGGGCTCTTCCAAATGCTCAAGCAGGGTGGCACAACCCCAGCTTCAGTGCTGAGGCCTTCTTCCCACTCCTTGGGAAGATGTGCCAGAAGCATCCTGGCAGTGGATCAGAGCAATCTGATAGCCAGAGGTATCTGGCATGTGGAGATGTGAAAGAGAAGAAAGGGAAGCTACAGGTAGGCCAGAGACTCACTGAAGGAAGACAGAGAGTAGGAATCAATTACATTTTCTTTCTTAGTGTATGAGACATTTCTTGCGGCCAAGACCAGTCTCCCCCCATCATCCAGATAGGTTTTATGGATACTTCCTGAGAAAGACACCATTTGATTTGAGAGGGCTGGGAAAGGTTCTCCTCAAACACATGCAGCATGCGAGAAAATGACAAGGGCCAGCCAGCACATGAACAACTCTGAAGAGCAGAGCAAGTTTTGTCCCAGTCTTCATGCTATTCCTGACCCTCCCAGATCCCACATCCCCAACTGAGATAGCAGCATAGAACTTTTCCGTAAAAGCAGTGATAAGTGGGTCTAACAGTGTTCTTGGAGACAGAGCACACCAGGACAAGACTGCCTTCTTTTTGCAGCCACGTGAGATTGGTGGCCCTCTCCTTGCCTTTGAACCACCTTCCCACAGGATCACACTGGATATGTCCAATCTCTCCCTTCAGCAGCTAAATGGGGATAGCAAAGCCCCGTCCCACTAGGCTCGAAGCCACTTGCAACTGCAAGGCACACTGGCTATATGAAGAGCCCAGCTGCCTGGAGACATGGTGCTGGAGAAAGAAAAACATCTTGTCCCACAGCATTATGGTGAATCTCACCATTATACCCCACTCCCGCAGCATATGCACTATCAGCACAAGTAAAGATTTGTGAATATTTGCATTGATACAAGCAAGGAAATGAGCAACATTCCTGTTTTACAGAGGCACAGATGTGGCCTCTGTACTTTCTGTACCTTTCTGTACTTTCTGTACCTTCTGTTCAGCAAAATACTGCACACAGTATTTTGCTGAACTCACAGCCTCCCCGAACTGTCCTGCATCTTTAACATAGATGCATCCTTTTCTAACCCTATGAAATACCCAAGCAATAAACTTTGGGGAGAGACACTGTCACACACTGAATATGACTCCATTTCCAAAGCTGTGACCACCTGATCTTCATCATGGCACAGAGCCGAATCTTTTGCCATAGGACCACAGTCTGTCACGAGACCACTTCAACAGCAGTTTAGTAGCATTTCCCAGCAGCTGAACCCCGCCTGAGCAAAAAGTCCATCTTACCATGTGTTGAGCTGTCAGTCAGGATATGTAGCCATGTAAGTGGAAAGGGGAGCTGGTGATGAAAGCTCCCTGCTCTAAGTTTTCAGCTGCTTTATTTACTCACTTTGAAGGGAGGGAAGAAAAAAAAAAAAAGAATCAAGGAAGTAATATTCCTCTCCCAAGGTGCACTGCACAACATTCTTGGTAGACATGGAAACTCCTGGCAGGCTGCCACCGCTTGGCCAGCCTCCACATTAAATTTCAGTGAGCAACTCAACACTTGAATGGCTTTTAGAGAATTTAAAGTGAAACAGCAGCCACGGATCGGTGATGTGCCTGCTGGTCCCTGTAGGCAAGAGTTAGGGATGTCCCTGAGTTTGCCTCCAGCTTTGTGGGAAAGCCTGTCATGCATTTGGGGTACACAAAGCAGACAAGTTATGATGGAGCCAGCTGAAAACAAGTGCAGCCTCCACTCTTCTACAAAGGAGGTTTCATAGCCACAGTCTGCAGGGACAGAGGGGAACCTTCAAATACCAAAAGGGGATCTGCAAAACTGAAGGGAAATAACATTTCACCATGCTCTAGGAATTAAACTGCAGCCAAAGGTACTTAAGAAGGTACATTCCTCCCTTCTCCTGGTTTTGCCCCTCTCCTGGCCCCCAAATATCCTCTCCTGCCCTGGGGATGGCCCCTCTTTGCTTGTGGTTGGGCTGAAGATCAATGGGGATCTGGTATCCTTTCTCCCTAGAAATCTTCAAACATGTATGAGAGCAGGCAAGCACATGGGCTTGAGAACTCACTGCTCTGGGGGAAGAGCGAGGAAAGCAAAGAAAGCCTGAAAATGATTGCTGGAGGGCAGTTGGGGGTTCTGGGGTTGGACAGAGGTGATCCCACACTTGAACAGGAAAGGAGACCTTGCATCTTCCCCAAATTGCTTATTCCCTCTCATTCAAGAGCATTCATTCTGCATGGCAAAGGGTTATTTCTCTCTAAATGCTGTAAACCTGCACAGTGCCTATCATAGAATCATAGAATAGTTAGGGGTGGAAAGGACCTTAAGATCATCTAGCTCCAACCCCCTGGCCATAAGCAGAGACATCTCACACTAAACAATACCACCCAAGGCTTTGTCTAACCTGGCCTTGAATACTGCCAGGGATGGAGCACTCACAACTTCCTTGGGCAACCCATTCCAGTGCCTCACCACCCTAATAGGAAAGAGTTTTTTCTTTATATCCAATCTAAACCTCTCCTGTTTAAGCTTGAACCCGTTACCCCTTATCCTGTCACTACAGTCCCTAATGAAGAGTCCCTCCCCAGCATCATCATAGCTTCAAAGTGCTCTAAAGCACATGGAGGAAGGGAAGCAGCATGAACCCAGCAGAATGAGCAGCATAACAGAGTTGTGATGTGCACAGAAGTTACCCACTGATCCAGTTTCAGATTTCCATCAACAGTTCCTGCAAACAGGTTTACGACATGTTAAGTGAGCATGGGCACATGTGGGTCACACAGCTTCTCTCTGAAGATATCGATACCAATAAAGCAAGAATAAAGCAAGAATAAAGCAAGGAGACTCACTTCCCCACTCTCGTCTTATATGCTTGGTGCATTTCCAGGGAGACCATACCTCAAGTCCTCCATGATTCTTCATCTATTTGCTCATCATTCTAGATAAAGACAGATAGCAAAGAAGCCCGATGGTGGGGGGAGAAGATGACTCAGGCAAAAGCTACATCCTCTTTCAGCAGTTTGACCCCAGGGGTCTTGCTGCCACACTGAAGAAACTCTAGTCTTGCAGTTCAAGACTGTGGCATTTCCCCCAGTGGCATTGTCGTGCTTTTTATGTAGCAACACCAGTGCCCGAGCTGTTGGTGAGGTGACACATTTAGCAGGAGCCACATTTCCCAAGAGGATACAAAAGTCACAAGTTACAAATAGGAAGTTGACAAGTTTAACAGTGCCTGTGGTTTCACTAAGAAGTTGGTGGTCATCCACTAATTGGTGAGTAAGTAACGGCATGTGCAGTGTGGGCTATGAGTAACCTTATCCGGTGATGGATCATCGCTCATAGGTCTGTATATGGGAAAAGATCACTACAAAATATCCAGCTTAAGGGATCAAGTCGCCAAATTAGAAGTAGACATTTGCATATGAAGAGTTTGTGTTCCTTGTCATTAAAAAGGATAAGGAAAAAACCACAAAGCACACAAAGAAAAAAACCCAAACAACAATAAACCCCCCTTGAAAAGCTGAAATAAATAGAATGCCAACATGAAATCTTATAATTTAAAATCCCATCAGGGGAAAAAACCTCGAAAAAATCCACACTTCTTGAGAACACACAAATAAAAGGATGGGAGCAGTGTTGAATCCCAGCTCATGGGCAAGGCACTAATAATAAACTGCACTCTGGAAATAGCAACCCAGAGGCTTAGGGAGCTTAAACTGTGTTTGACCCTGGACACAGCAGGTGTATTTCCACAAGCTTCTCTTAAGCAGACTAATACTGTGCTTAGACAATGTTTTCTAAGAAGCAGGAGTCCTACAAGCAGCTGGACTAGCAGCCCACTTTGCTGTGGATTTATGCCCTGTAGTTGCATTTTCTGGTGTCTGGGAAGATGCAGGCAGAAACCAAAGCTCTTCATTGCTTGGTTGGTCATAGCATCTTTTCCCAGCGTGGATCCTCTGGGCATCCAGCAAAAACTGTCCACATGCTATACTTATTCCTTCTGTGGGGACTACAACTGATTTAATCCTTTACTCAAAAGCATACTTTTTAATAAGTGAAACACACAAACTCAGTATCTCCCAGACGCTTATCCCTTGGGCAATTTCTGCTGAATTAAAACAACAGCAAAGTTTTAGAAGTCCAGAGGAGGCATGGTAGAACAGAGGGAGGAGATGGGCAAGCAAAGTATCACTCCCCATTTCCTTAAGAAATCAAGCTGGAAAACATTAAAACTAGCTTGGTGAGCCACTGCTTAGGATCTCAGAGTCACAGACTGGCTGTTCATCTGGAAAAGGAGGACTAAGCTGCACGACTTCTGAGGCAGATGCATAATTCCCTGACTCGATGCTGCCATCGTCTGTTGTCTCCTGATGGGAGTTCATAACACAGCATCCCACATTACTTTTCTGCTGCACCTAAAGCTTATCCCGATTTTCTGAACACAGTTTCCAATCATCTTATGAGTGGGAACACAGCAGCTAACAGTCACACCATGTAAGTCTGCAGTGAGCACAAAAGCAGCAGAGAACCGAACTGCTGCAAAAAGGAGCAGTGCACATCATTCCACCCTCCTATAACCTTCACAACCTAATCAGTAATGTAAACCTTCAAGCTGCCCTGACCTATTTAAGCTTGTAAAATATTAATTTGCAATACAGCTAATTTTTCTGAAATTTTGCTTAGCTTTCTAAAAGTGCTACAACACAGTAGCAGGAGATATAATTGCTTGTTTTCTTACCTAAAATCCCAGGCTTCTCCAGTAAAGAGCACTACAAGAAATTATAAGTATAGAAGAATCATAGAATCCTAGCATACCAGGCCAGAAGGGACCTTAAGGATCACCTGGTCCAACCTTTCTAGGTAAAGCAGACCTAGACTAGATGGCCCAGCACTCTGTCCAACCAAATCTCAAGTATCCAGCACTGGGGAGTCACCATTTCCCTGGGGAGATTATTCCACTGGTTGATTGTTCTCATTGTGAAAAATTTTCCTCTTGTGTCTGTCCTGAGTTCAGAAGTAGCAGTCATTTTTTTCCTCCTTAGTAGCTGGTGCAGCTCTGTGTTCTGACTTTCAGCCTGGGAACAGCGCTGATAACACCGATGTTTTTAGTTGTTGCTCAGTAATTTTTACTCTGACCAAGGACTTTTTGAGTCTCATGCTCTGCCAGGGAGAAGGGGAGGCCAGGAGGAAGCAGAGAAGATACCTGACCCAGTCTAGTCAAAGAGGTATTCCATACCACAGCACATCATGCCCAGGGAAGTGATGGGGAGTTACCCGGAAGGGCACTCACTTCCCGGTTGGGCTTGTTTTCAGCAGGTGGTATTGTACTCTCTCCCCTTGTTATTTTCTTATCATTATTCTTACTGGTGGTAGCAACAGTGGTTTGTGTTATACCTTAGTTACTGGGCTGTTCTTATCTCAACCTGTGGAAGTTACATTCTTTTGGTTCTCCTACCCATCCTTCCCGGAGCAGGGAGGAGGGGGAGGAAGGAAAGAAAGAGGACAGGGAGTAGAAACTTGGTTAAACCATGACAGTGTCCAATTGTAATCTCCCCAGGACTACATCACCCCTCATCTTTCCCATGTGATTCCTTGTAAGAAGGGAGTCTCTCTCTTCTTTGTAGCCACCCTTTAAATACTTCAACGTGGTGATGAGGTCTTCCCTGAGCCTTCTTTTCTTCAGGCTGAACTCTCTGCCTTTCCTCATGTAGCTTCTCTGTCCTTGGATCATCTTTGTGGACCCTCTCTAGCCTGTCCACATCTGTTTTGTATAGCAGGGACCAAAACTGGACACAGTATTCCAGGTTAGACTAGCAGTATTCCAGAGAGAATATAGTAAATTTGTTTTACCTAATCATGCTCCTCCTGATCCTCTTTTTCATTCTGTGGCCAAAAGTTTTGTTTGGTTCGTGGTGGAAGGACAGTCCAGATTAGAGTCCCACACTCCCTCAAACCCCTCAAGCTGTGCTTTCCCTACACATCTGATTCAGAAACTTTTCTTGAGCCTGTTGAGCAGCACCAAGCCAGAGCTGGTGGCCCTGCAGTTTCAGCTTCTGCAACCTCCTATGCATATGCTCTTCCTAGCTGCCTTCAGCTTCCTTCAACTATCAACCCTAAGTGAAGCTGCAGACTGTAGTGACACATACACATGATCCTTCAGGGATGAAGGATGTTTCTAAAAGCTCAAGATGTCAAGTACTCATCTATAGTAATGCTGGACTCTGCTAGCATGGGGCAGCTGTGATGCTGATGATGCATCAGCTTGGCTTACAGCCCTTTTTCATTAGGGAAAGAGATTTCTCTTAACAGGCAGGGAAAAAACAAGAGCAAGAGAGCTGGAATCAGTCAGGCAGCTGCAGGAAAAAAAGAGAGAGAGAGGCAAAAAAAAAAAAAAAAAAAAAAAAAAAAAAAGGAGGAGCATCATGAAACTATGTATTACTCCAGACAAAACAGGATACATTACAGTGCCTTNAAAAAAAAGAAGGGGGGAAAAAAGAAGAAAAAGGAAAAAAAAAAAAAAAGGGAAAGGGAAAAAAAAAAAAAAAAAAAAAATTTAAAGTGCCAAGTCAGGTTCTTAATGAGTGGATTGCCTTCCTCTGGGGGAGTGGTGAGAGCTCTGAGCACACGACTTTGCTCCCTGCATCCCCCCTGCCCCCTCTTCACAAAGCCCAGCTTGAGGAGCAGCAGAGCGCTGTGTAAGTGACACCAGTCTAATTAATTAATGACTCCTCGGCATCAGCTCTGTGGCTGCTGTGTTAGAAAGGAAGGCAATAAAGCATGGCCAGGACAGCACGCGACCGCTTCTGGTAAATGCTGAATGCTGCTGAGAGCCGGCTGGGTTATTCATAACCTCTCCTGCTTTGGGCTACAGCGCAGAAGTCGGAGATATACTGGGAAGAGAAGATGGCGTGGGATCCACCCTTACAGCATCCTTTCTTCTGGTTGAGGTGTTCCTTCCTCTTCTTGTCCTGCTCGAGAGCTGCCATGGCACAGCTAATTGAGGTAAGGAGCAAGTTTCTTTATAGACTAGGGGTTCAGGGTGTCCAGGAATAGGTTTTTTCCATGCATGCCCAGGGAGGACAGGTAGGAGAGACAGCAGGGAATTTAAGGTGGCTCCAAGGAGTTAAAGGCTTCTTCAGGGGATGCCTGTTGCTTTCGACAGGCCTAGCACTAGAAAGAAGGTGCTTTTAAAATGCCAATAGCTGCTGCTGAGAATAGTCAGCACTTAAGGGCAGCTTTAAGATGACTTGACACAGTGCAAAGGGATAAAGTCAACAGCACAGCATTTTCTAGCCCAATACTAAGTATTTAACAAGTGCCCCATATGAGAGGTTCAGTGAAAGTAGAGAAGAACCAGATGTGACCCAGGTGATCCTGTCCCTGGATGTACCTACCCTATTTTGGCTGCATATTTCTTCTCCTGCATTCTCCTCATTTCCTCTCATTCAGCAAAAAAAAGTTAACTTTTTGAGGTGATGTTCCTCACCAACAGCTCAGTTTCAGAGCTTTCCCCTGAGGACGATGATGCTCTCATGCCCCCAGCTTCCTCCACTGAGGCTGGTATGAACCAGTACGGAAGAGCAGATTCACAAGCCAAATCTACACGCTGACAGCAGTTACAAGTTAATGTCAGCAGTTTCAGAGGTGTGAATTCTGCCTGCAAGGATAGACCCCTAGAATTACAGCTGCCAAAGTCTGGCAGGCCTGCTGTTTTCAACCTCTTCATTGCTATTCCTTAGACCTGAGTCACATTAGAGACAGCTACTGTGTTGGTCCATGGTCCAGAGCCCCAGTGTTGCAGTGACAATGAGCAGCGTGTTCTTGCATCAGAGCTTGCTTTGCTCAGATTTCTGGGTTTAGCTAAACTGCTCAAAAATGCATCTGTGCATACAGCTGTGTTAAGGGCTCTAATGGACTAGCACAAGAAAAGATTTTTTCCAGTCATCCCTGGCTGCCCTTATTCTCACCTGACCTCACACCAGCCAGGTCTGATCTCTTCAGTCTTTGGTCCATAGATTTTAGCAGTTGGTCACCAACACATCAGATACAATGATGACCTTGCTGAGCTCATGTCCCCACCCAGTCCAGCTGTTGCCCCAACTCTCTCCTTGTCTCATTTTAAAATCAGTTACTTTGGATTTTCAAATAAATGGGTGTAGCAACCCATCCTATCTGACCACAATATAAAATCCCTAAGAAAGCAAACAGGAACCTTAAACTCCTTTACAAAGTCATACCTACTCTACGGTAGACATTCTTCATGTTTTTCCAAGCTCTTCAGCCTAGAGCAGCTCTCAAGGTGACAAGTGAGGCAGAACTTACTCTTACAGTGCACATTTCACAAAGCATGCTTCGCTTAACCCAGGGCAATGTGCAGACACAGCATCCACCCCACCAGGAAGATGTTCCCTTTCATTATGTTTCACAGACACACACTTTACAGGAATTGTCTTCATGCCAAAAAAAAAAAAAA
>NDXB01017645.1:921-17288 GCA_002631895.1 Agapornis roseicollis | reverse complement strand
TGGCAAATAAAATTGTTTCTTTCTTTCTTTTTTTCATTTTTTTTCTTTTTCCTTTTTTTTTTTTTTTTTAATTTGTTGCCCAGCTAATCTAGAAGCAATTGTATTAATGCTGATGAGAGAAGTTCACTTAAGTGAAAACTAAAAAGAGACCATGAAAAGGGTAACTTGCCTGCATGGATATTTGCTTTAAGCCAATACAGCTCCTTGGTCTTTTGCATATGCTCTTATCCTGTTTCAATTTAGTTTAAGCCAGTGGGAGTAAACACACACCCATTATTTGGTCACAGGCATCTGATTGTTTATGATCAAAAATTCAGTGTTTAATGTTTGCTCTGTTATCATACTTCAGAGGAGAGGTTTTGAGAGCCATTTCTCGGCTCCTCCAACCTGAATAGTACCAGATATGAATATTAGGAAGATATTGCCTCCCTGTAGAAATAATGAAAACATGCTAAAAAATCAGAAAGGAGCAACCCTCAGAGTTCTTCATTACTTCCCAAGTCAGGGGGTTTTAGTATATACTGAAGAATAAAAATATATCACTTACAATACCTCTTTTGGCATCATAAGGAGCAAAATGTTGACTCTTTTAAAATACCCATTTTATAAGAACCACCAAGTGTTTGTTTTCTTCATAAAAAATTACATTTCACATGATCAGCCTGGCAGAAACAATGAATAATAATTTGATATGCTGTTAGCTTAAATCTTCAATGTAGAAAGAGAATAGCATGTGCGGGATCAAACTCAACTTTTTGATTTAAAACAGAAATGTTCCTTCAGAATATAGGTGGCTGAATTCAACTGTGTTTGTCAGATAACAGAAAAGGGAAAAAATAGTGAAAGAATTATTTGTAGAAGGCCAACAGCAAAGCAATCCACAGCATGTTATTGAAGAAGATAAAGCCTTCATTATAATTGTACAGCTCACAGGAGAGGCTAATTATCACAGCATCACAAGGCCATATATTATTACTACAGAAAAGCTGAGAAAGCTGACAGAATTAAAAATTACTCCACTACATTTCATCACACAGCATGTTTCTTTTTCTGCTTTATGTGGTTTGATAGCAGAGAAACCATGAATGACGTTACCATTTCACACCTTGATATTTTTATGGACATTCTGTCATGTTACTAGGGCACTGATACATCTTACAGAGATTTTTTCAAGCTCACCATAGCATCAGACAGAAATTAAGGTAATAGTTTATTCAGTCTGCATTTTAGAAGCCTTCTCAACAACTAAAATGAAAGCTGGAATCCTGGAAAGGAAAAGAACAGCCACAGCATGAAAGAATGAAGCTAAATATTGTTTGATAGCAGTGTGATTAAAGCATTCACCTGGGGAATGAGAGAATTGGTGAATGTATAATATAAATCAGTTATTCAAAGCTTGAAGTCAAGTCATCTGCCTGCCTATTGCAATTAATATTCCTGCACATATTCATATCCCAAACAAAAAACATTTTGTTTAAGATACTTTTGTGGTATATATAACCTTCATCGATGTTTTCAGTATTGTTTTGGGGGTTTTTTATATGTTGCAATCCTTCTACCATGAGAACATGGGTCTATCAGTTAATGTGTTCAACTGATGCCATGTCACATACTAAGCTTTTGTAAGAGTTTTGCTTTGATGTTTAACTCTCATGGTACAGTCCAATCCTTGATGTACTATCTTATAGGAATGGGTATTTTTAGTAGCCCAGAAAGACAACCATGTCCTGTCACCAGCAGTGTGAGGTCAAGGGAGGGAATTCTGCCCCTCTGCTCTACCCTGCATCCAGCTCTGAGGCCCCAACACAAGAAGGACATGGAGCTGTTGGAGCAAGTCCGGAGAAGGCCATATAGATTCTCCAAGGGTTGGAGCACCTCTGCTATGGAGACAGGCTGAGAGAGCTGGGCTTGTTCAGCCTGGAGAGGAGAAGGCTCCAGAGAGACCTTAGAGCAGCTTCCAGTGCCTAAAGGGGCCAGCTTGAAAGTTGGAGAGGGGCTTTTGACAAGGGCAGGTAGGGACAGGACAAGAGGGAATGGCTTTAAACTGACAGAGGAGAGATTGAGATGAGATGTTAGGAAGAAGTTCTTCCCTGTGAGGGTGATGAGGCCCTGGCACAGGTTGCCCAGAGAATCTGTGGCTGCCCCATCCCTGGCAGCGTTCAAGGCCAGGCTGGCTGGGGCTTGGAGCAACCTGGTCTGGTGGAAGGTGTTCCAGCCTGTCGGAGGGGGCTTGGAACTGGATGAGATTTAAAGGTTTCTTCCAACCCAAACCATTCTGTGATTCTATGATTCTATGTTTAACCTTGACATCAAAAAAAAAAAGGCCCAGGAATCAGTACAGGTTACATTGTTTTGTGGTTCAGTTGATGAAAAATTTATTAGTGGTACAAATATAATCTCACTGATTTGAAGCAGGAGAAAATATATCTATTGGGCATAAAAGAAGTGATACTAAGATAGCTCCAAACTTCTATTATGCAACAAATATTTCTCTTTTATCTTCCAAAGCATGAGATTCAGCTCTTCTAACTGAAGGAACAATTCATGCACCTGTGTAGATCTCTGACACCATTTGGGAAGTCCTAGGGCACATTGTCCAGCCTTTGACTCTCAGTCCAGGCATCGCAGCTCTTCCATGGTCCTCTGTGAGACTGGTCATTCCCATCTCTATTTGTAATTAATGGAAAGGCAGCTGCAGAGAATGGTTTATTTTGGTTTAAGATGAGATTATTCACCCTGTAGAGATGCTTTTCTCCCCATCAGTGATAAGGGAGCCTGGACTCAGAAGACTGTCATCTCTAGCACTGGGACACACAGAGCAGACGAATTCCACCCACTCTGTCTCTTGTGTGTGACCTGGAGGGCAAAACTAAGATATATAGCAGGCAATAATTTCCCACCAGCAATAAAATGATCCTGGCATCAGTTTCAGTCTCCTAAAGCTCCTGTACCAAATCCTGAATCTTATTAAGTGGACATGGGTTTTCTTTTTTTTTTTTTTTCTTTAAAGATAATGGAAATCAGTTCAATGCTTGTGCCCCTGCATGGCTTGAGCCTCACACTAAGCACAGCTTGCACACGGTATGGAGATAAAAGTAGTACTGTATTATTTTCACATAAGCCTCTTGCTCCAGTGACTGGTTATGAATAATTTCACATTCCAAGACAACATAAGTCCCCAGTACCTTAGTGTAGTGCTTTATCTCCATTAGAAAGTTAAACTGAGAGCCCAGCTCATGAGTATCATGTAGCAAATACCATTTTTGTCCTTAGTAATTGAAAGAAGTGGAACTGTGAGACATACAGCAACCTCTATTCTTTCCCATACTGCTAAGCCAGCTGCTGTGACATCAGCAGACTTTCTGTCCTTGACTTTCAAGGACACTGACCAATCTCTTTGTGCTTTACTTGAAAGCTGGCAGTCTTATTCTTTATCAGTCTCTAGGAAATATGGTACTAATTTGCCTAGCAAATTTTTCTCAAATGGGAATAGAGGATTTCCTGGCTTAGCTGAATTCCAGAGTGCTTTTAGGAAAACAATAGATCCTGATTTTAAAGTGGCTAGAGAAAAAGCACATGCACTGTCCTCTCCTCTAAATTGCTTCCCCATTTGTTGCCCCTGTTAAAAGTGTATGCTTATGTCTCTCCTGACATTGCCTTGAGTTCTTGCTCAGCTACTGAGTAGTTTTTGTCTGCCAGGCTGAAAAGGTCTGTGCCATCTGCTGGTTGTAATGTAGCTGTAGCTCTATGGGCAGCTGCACAGTGAAACCTTGCTGCCCTGAAAAACAAGGCAGATCCAGCTGTGTGCTTTCCAGATGTGGTATGCTACCCACCTGCAAGCTGACAGTGTTGTGCTGCCAGTAATGCCATATGGGTACCTTGCTTTCCTTTTATAAGACAAGTAAAAGCTCAATTACTCTCAACCTGTTGCTGACCCTCATGGAAGAGCAAAGATGTAAGCATCTTGATTGCTTCCCCAGTCACAGATTGTTACAATTTCATGCTGGTTTAGACAATTCACTTCATCTGTCTTGTCCAGTTGTGACATTTAGATAGCGCTGAGTGTGCTTCCACTACAACACCTCTGCAGCAAGTTGTTTAAAGGAAGTGATACTTTTGGCAGCAAAATTCTATAAAGGTATAGAGCAACTGCTAGATGTGGTAACTTTACACCAACCTCGGAACACTGAAAAAGGCGTTTTACTACTTTCCTTTTCTCTTCTGTGGTATGGAGAGGTCATGCAGAACCTGTTCCTGTTGAGGTAGCTCAATTGCATTAGACTCTGTGACCATATCCCTCAGGCAGGTACTTCCACTGATGTAAATGGTTCCTACTGGAAGAAACTCTTCTGAAAGTAATTTTTCTTCCTGCTGGCTCACTGTAAGTGAGCCAGCTTGTACTAGGCAGAAATCTGCTGACTAAACTGAATGTTCGTGCTTCCCTCTCTCCTTTCTCAGTTATCACGCTATGCTGTATCTTCAAGTGCCGGATTCCCCGGACAAGGAAAGAAATTGAGGCACGATATGCTCAACGGCAAGCAGCCAAGACATATGCTGACAAACTGGACACTGTGCCACCACTCAACGAGCTGACAGAGATCCCTGGAGGTACTTCCCATACCCACACCTACATGAGACCCATGTCTTCTTTTGGGATTGCTTTCTGTATGCACGAATGCAAAGGGCTAGGTCCTCCCTTGGTGTAAATCAGTGTGGCTTCTTGGACATAACCATTAGGATATTGTCATGGCTTAGTAAACCCCTCACAGTCACATGCACTAAAACTGCAGCATTTGTGGCAGCAGACGCTGTCACTTAGATGAAACGGACAGTTTCTCCATTGGTATAAGTCAGAGTCATGCCTTTGAAGTTTAAAGTTTCCAGAGTCTGATTCATTTTAAGAGTCAGTTCCAGGGTTGGGATATGTCAGCAGGAAGAAAAAGTTGTTAGTGTCACACTACCAATTAATGGCTTGCCTTTCTTTGATGGCCAATAGTACTTCTGTCACTGGTCTCTGCTGCTCTCACTCATCTTTCCTGGTTCTGTACCCTAGGCTCTACTGAAACTCTCCTAACTCTCTCTGGTCATGTCCACTCCAGACCTCTCAACTCCTTGCCTGTCGTGAAAGAAGAAGATGAAATGGCCCTGCAAGGAAATTAGGGGACTGCCTTCCTGTCTGTCTGTCTGTGGCTTCTCTTTTCTGATGCGATCCATCATGCCTTGGACTCTCTGCTTCTCGGTTCCCTTTCTGCATTTGAACTCTGTTTTCTCAGTAACTTTTCATGAACTTATTTTCTCTTCCCTGTGTCTCTGCAAACCATGTGAACTGTAGCTTTGTAGATACTGGAAGTTTCCTTAACTCAAAATGTAGATGCTCCAATCCATGAAACTGGTGAAAGAGGCAGATAGATAGCACAATTATAGAAATTTAGTTCTATATCAGCAAAATACAGAACCAAGTGCTTAACATTAGGAGTTTACACATAACTCAGAATTTCAGAAGCATTCAGACATCGGACTATGCCTGTATTATAAACTGAGGATGGCCAGAATACCCTTTGGGGTTGAACCCAACTCACATAAATAAGTCTTTCTCCATACAGTTAAATTCTTTCAATCTCCTTTAAAGTCAAAGGTCATCCCAAGGTCTAGTTAGTGCACTCTTACATGAATGAACAATACTAAACACATGGAAGTGTTTGGTATTGTATCCTTCAATTTCCTGCTCAATTCTGACCAGCTATCAATAGGTCCCAGAGAGTGTAAAATATCATGTGTCTAGACAGCAGAAAGCCAGACCACTCATTTGCTGTTGCATCCTCTTCCTGCCTAGCTGTTATTCCTGGAAAAATAATAAATTAGTGATAAGAAGAATGACATAGAAGAGATAGAAAGGGTATTTGAGCACCAAAATGACTGTTTCACCCCAGAATGCTAACAAATTTTGTTTTTCTGTAAGCACCCTGTACATCCCGTGAACACGTACATGTACTACATCCAAAGGATGGTTATTTGGTCTACATTTAATCAGACCATGGTATATTATTGCAGCATGAACCCGTTAATAAATTACCATAAGAATGCAATTTATGGGAAGTCAGCTGCACTATAAAACTACCTAAGCATTTATCCAATTAAATGTATAAGTTGACTAGTTGACAACCCTTTGACCTTTGAGAATCCTAGAATTCTGGTTATGGCATGGCATGGGGTAGGCGGCTGTTAGATGGCATGTTGCTGAATGGCTGCTGATGTCTGGTAATTGCTCAGGAATATATGTTCTCTGAAGCTTCTAGTCCTATGGGACTAGACAAATATAAACTTGCTCAAATTGCCCTGAAAGATGTGGTAGTGGGGTGGGAGTCATCTGCCCACAAGTACATTGCCACATATATGGACAAGTTTGCATCAGCACTAGTTGCTTATTGCTTTATCCACAGTGAAAAATAAGAAGGATGTGATTCCTTTCGTGGTAGGGGAGATGCTAAAGTGGAAGAGGTAAATTGTGCCTTAAAAATACCTGTATGTCTCCAACCTTGGGGACCCAAAGGACTGATTCATCTATCAGTGCCTAAACTGTTAAAAGCAAAAGCTTTGTGTGATCAAACCCACTGTTTTGACTTCCTTCTGAGATTAGCATGTACCCTGTGCCCAGGAAAGTTTTACTACATGATTTAAGCAGTACAATGGAAAGTATGCAAATCTTTGGGCTTCATCTCTGTGCTGTTATTTTCATCTATACAGAGGGTGATGCTCTGCTGTTTTGCCCCACTGACATTTGGCAATTTACGTTGATTGATGTGGTCATAAAATAAAATGTGTGTATTTGTTGACTATTTATATACTTATACCTTGACAATCCCTGGTAGACCCAGTCAAGGCCAGAGAAATCACTTGAGTGATTTTAATTACTGAGTGGCCATTAAATGCTTTAAAGATTTGTATAAATGTCAAATGCTATTAATAATTAATATATTGCAACACTTCAACCCTCATTTCTTGGCATTATTTTATCCTGCTTCACATTTACCATGATGGAAAATTCTAGCTGTCAAATTGGAATATGCCAAATGTGTCGCCACGCACTTTTTGAGCGGCATATATGGCAAGCCCTTTTACTGGAGATAAATAAAATGAACGTAAGGTTTTGCTGTATAAAATGTTATATACAAATTAATTCATTTGTGCTCTGTCTCCCAGTCTGGGAGAAGTACAAGCAGGACTTGGCCTTAGCTATGGGTGGAGATGTATTGTCTGGGTTCATGACCTAGTTGATCTTCAAATATTCTGGTTTGAGGCTGCTCCAGCTGACATTTTGGGGAGTTCATCTGGTTCCTACCATACTTGTTTAGGAAGCAGACAATGTGGTGGGGTTTTATAATTATCTCCTCTCTCTCTCTTTTTTTTTTTTTGTTTGTTTTTTGATTATTTCTTTTTAATATGAGATGTCAGGATTTCCTCTGTGGTTGTAAGAAATATTCTATATTGTTCTCCAATTATTATGTACAAATGAATTCCCAGTTCACAAGGTCAAAGGATGCTATCTTTTTTTAGTGTGCACACTGAAGGAGAAGTTTAGGTAAGCATAATAAATTCAGGTAATACATTTCTGCAATTTGAAAGTGCTACTACAGACATCCATAGTGCTGGGAGATTTGGGGCTGCTTAATCAGGTTGGTGTCTAGTGGCTCCAGGTAGGGGTTGAGACATGTCACCAAAGGTCCATACTAAATTACCTCCCAAGCCAGTTCACTCTTATCTTTCCTTAGCCTGTGACAAACATGAAATAATTTTACTTCACCTAGGTGCCAGCTGAATAAAGCTAAATGGTGACCAATCATCCTCCATTTGCTGCGGTCACTCCTAGGTCATTGCTATATCTTGGCTGATTTTAATTATTAAGTTGTGTTAACATGTTTATCTATTTACATATTTCAGTCATACTGGGGATTTTCAGAGAAGGAGGTAATGGGAAACTTAACACATTTTCACTTGTTTTTGCCAAACTTCATACTCTGCTGGTATTAAGAAAAGGAAAAATTTTCCATAAGGAATATATGAAATATGATGTTTAAGTGTGAAGTTCCTTCTTGAGATGAGAGCTCAGTTTATCAGCCTCTGACTTCAGAAATGAAACACTTCCAGTAGAAGGAAAATAAAAAAGATGAGGAAGAGGTTTCTGCTACCAAATCCTTTGTCAGAATAATTAAAGTCAGACTTGTGAGTCTTCTCACCTGAAATGTAGGAGCTGAATCCAAGATCATAGAATCACAGAACCATAAAATGGTTTGGGTTGGAAAGAACCTCAAGGTAATCTAGTTTCAACCCCTCTGCCATGGTCAGGGATGCCTCCCCATAGACCATATCACCCAAGGCTCTGTCCAACCTGTCTCTGAACATTGCCAGGGATGGAGCATTTGCCACTTCTTTGGGCAACCTGTTCCAGTGCCTCACCACCCTCACATTAATAAACTTTTTCCTCATATCTAACCTGAACTTTCCCTGTTCAAGTTTGAACCCATTACCCCTTGTCCTATCATTACAGTCCCTGATGAAGAGTCCCTCCCCAGCATCCCTATAGGCCCCCTTCAGATACTGGAAGGCTGCTATGAGGTCTCCATGCAGCCTTCTCTTCCCCAGGCTGAACAGGCCCAACTTTCTCAGCCTGTCTTCATACGGGAGATGCTCCAGCCCCCTGATCATCCTCGTGGCCCTCCTCTGGACTTGTTCCAACAGCTCCATGTCCTTTTTATGTTGAGGACACCAGAATTGCACACAATACTCCAGGTGAGGTCTCATAATAGCAGAGTAGAGGGGCAGGATCACGTCCTTCAGCCTGCTGGTCACGCTGCTTGTGACGCAGCCCAGGATATGGTTGGTTTTCTGGGCTGTGAGCATGTTAGGGTTATATTCATATTTCATAACTGAAGGTATTATAAGCTTACTATATCTAATACGGCTTGTTAAAACATGCCAAACTATGGCTAACTAGCAGTTAATTACTGTATACCCACGGTGTGTTGCTTCAATTAATTACAGTGGGTCAGGTGGGAAGCCAGTCCCATAGTCACTGGACTTGGATATGACATAAAGCTAAGCCTACTTTGTGGTCTTCTGCTGGGCAAACCATCTTCTGCTTGTCTGTCTCTGAAAGTAAATTGCCTAGCAGAATCCCTGCTGTCCACTCTCACCTGCAGGAGACATACCCCGTACACAAAAATTAGAAAAGCCAACCACACAAAAAAAACCCTAAACCCAAGACAGGTATGTACTGAATTGCATGAGAGATATTTCTGTTCCTTCTTGTGGAAGGAGATAGCTACACTCTGAATGGCATTATTGGGAAATATTTATGGACTGTGCTTATAACATTCATGAGCCAGCTCCTAACAGGAAGAGCCATTTCCTGCAATAGATCCACATCTCAACTCTTGAAATTACTGGTTCTACTTTATCCCATTAGTCTATGTTCCCAAAACAAAGGTATGAAAAGCTGCTAGTCAGTGAGCAAAACAGTGGACACAGCCCCAGTACAAACATTTTCTCTTTGTCCAGGTTTTGCCAGCAGAGAGCATGAATTTTGCCCTCCTCCTGGCTACTGTAAACCCCAGTTAACTGCTTTTATATTTTCTTTTCTGTCTTTTTATACAGCTCAGGCTGCAGAAGAAAAAAAAGAAGAAGTTCCCACTGTATCTGGAAAAGTTGACAAAGGTCAGGGTAAAAAAGATGGATCTAAGGGTTCCAAGAAGAAAGATGCTGAAAAGGACCAAAAAGAAGGATCCAAGAAAGAAGGAAAGGATGGAGCCAAAAAGAAAGAAGGAGAAAAGGGAGAAAAGGGAGAAAAGGACTCTACTGACAAGAAACAAGGTGGTGGGAAGAAAGGTGAAAAAGGTGAAGCAGTAAAATCAGGAGGAGACACCAAAACTAATGGCAAGGCTGGTGGGAATGCTAAAGCCCCAGCAAAGAAGAAGTGATCCTGCTAAAAGACAGTGTTGGTAGTCTTTCAGGGAGGGCACTGTCAAATTGCTGTGGGTAGAGCACTGGAAGCAGACAGGGACATGCTGTCTTCATATACTCAGGCTGTTGAGTGCCTCTGGATGTATGGATTTATTGCATTTTGAAGACCAAGTCACTGTTATTTTGCCCACCAAGGGCAAATGTGTCCATTTGGCAAGACAGTATCTTGTGCATAAAATACACTGTGCAAGAGCTGGAAAAAAAGTGCAACCTGGATTGAGAGTTAGGACTTTGGATAAGCATGGAAATGCACAAAGATGAAGGTCTAAACTAACGGGAGGACAAGAGTAATTTAAAATTTGTTCTTCTTGAGGGCCTTAAGGAGCTTGAGAAATATTCATTAATACTGACCTCCTTCTAAATAGGATTTGCATGTGACTAGGGATTAGGGAAATTTTGGATGCTAAACCCCAAAGAATGAACTTTTCTAAGTCATAGCTCATGTATTTTCTGAGAGGTGGCTTGGACACATGAGAGAAGTCTTATCTTCCTTCTCACATGTCTCTTTCTCTAGACTACTGAAGGGAATATAAAGAACTGAATATCTCCCAGTAGATTTATCCACCTTTTTTTCTGATGAAAGAAATATAAATCAAGCTGTAGGAGGATGTGCACAGAATAAAAAAAAGCAAACAACAAACTGCATCTGTGCTGCTGTAGGCAGTAGCTGTCCTCAGTTCATCATCCCTTCAGAAAACTCAGAAGATGACAAGACCCCACTGGGAAAAAAGGGATGTGAAGATGCTCAGCATATTGAAGCAGAAACTTGGGGTCTCAGGGGAGCAAGGCTGAATGCATTCATGTCTTCACTCTTTCCCTGAGCAGTTTTGAAGCCAGGGGTTTTGCTACACTTCTATGTGGCTGCTATTTCTCTCACCTCGTGGAAAATTTTAAAGAGTAGTTTTATCAGGAGCAGTTTTTCTACTAGTGTTTTTGTAAATATCCCAGTAATTTTTGCCTTAAGATTAGCAGCAATGGGGTATTTTGCTAAAAAGCTAATAGGGAATAATTTGCAAGCTATTGTGATGACTAAAGCTCTACCTGTTGTCTCTGCTGGATACACCATCTCTGAGTATATAGAGTGGCATGGCTTTTTCTCCTGCATGGAGCAAGGAGGGAGTTATCTTCAGTAGTTTATTTATCTCAGGTCCCATAAATCAGATTTGGTTTAATCCATCTGGTTTCTATTTACCGTATATTTTTAAGACAGAGATCTCATTTGTCACTGAAAAGGTATTTCTCTTTCCTTTACCCTCTCTCCTCTCCTGCCCAACCTATCCTGGCAGAAAATGAGCCCAACAAATGAAGACTATGTCCTGCTTTGATCCTCAGCAAAGTCACCAAAAGCACCATGAAGGGTGCTATAAGCTACTGAAGGGTGGTATAAGACTTGAGGAACAAGGATGGGAAAGATGTTCACAGGCACAGAAATATTTACTATGAGCATGAACAGCAGCAGCTGACTGCCTCCAGGTATGATCTGCCATGCTAGAGGAGCACAGGGAGAATCCAGGTTCAGAAACTCTGCACCTGTATGCAGCCAAGTGGTTTGTGTCCTAAATCTCCACCTGTTGCAATGGTTCTAAAGGATGAGTGTGAATGTGTATATTATAGACATCTGTGTTTAAGTCTGAATCTCAGTCCTACCCCTAAGTTTTCACATCCTGAAGACGAGTGGATATTGCTCCTTCCGTGCAGGAGCAGAGAACCTGGTTTCAATTTCATCCTCAGTCTGAGAGGTCTCAGATATCCAGGTTTATGGCTCTGGTTTGTACATAAGTCCAGGAAAGGGACTTTATTCACCTTTTCAGCTGGAACAAAAGGAAATACAAGAGGCATACAGCCAGCTGGGAAGGAGGCGACCCTGCAGGAGCACAGGTCTGTAATCCAGTCTGTGTGTGTATTTGTATATGCATATGTAAATCCTGAGGAGGTACCAGTTCATATTAACACACCTTCACTCAGGAAGCTGCAGAGACGCCTAGTGTCAGTTAATGAAAACACAGTTATTCTAACAGAGGTGACAGGTGTCAATTCTATTCCAGTTCCATGCTCTTTGCTGTTCTCTTCCTCAATTGATTTCTTTCATAAGGTGTCACAATGAAAATGAAGGCAAAAAGGTTTTAAAAATTGCATTCAGGCCATACTCTGCCTGTGTGCAGAGATGTCACTCCCTGGGACATGCACAAGGTTGCATGAGCTCACTGTGTATTATGTGAGAGCTGAGTGGATGCTTATGCCTTATAAACTCAAGTTTACAGGTAAAGCAGCTGCAGGATGGGATCCATCTGTGGTTTAGGCAGGAAAGACTGCTTCCCTGTCCTGCAGCTGGAACCATGCTGCAGTGCCACTAATCCTGCTATTAATGCTCTTTGGGATGTGCAGAATGAGGATGCTGACTGAATTTGTACCTATTTGGTGAGAGGAAAGAGGAGCAGATCTCTTCTGGATCCAAAATCTTCAATGAAGAAAATCTGCCCCTTTACAACTAGTTCTTTCCTTAACCCCCTCCTCTCTGATAAAACCACCGTCTCTCTCACACTAAAAAACACCCCCAAAACTGAAAAAAAAAAGTCCAACCAAACAAAACCAAAACCAACCAACCTACCAAAAACCCCTACCAAGAAACCTGCATCATGACTACTGGAGTCTTTGAAATTAATCTTAATTCATTTCTGCCAAGATCAGACTGCAAATGTGTTCAAAGCCTATATATATAAGATAACATATATAGCTTGTGTCTTTATCTTACTGAAAAAAAGATGATGTGTTAAAAACCAAATGTTTTGC
This sequence comes from Agapornis roseicollis, assembly GCA_002631895.1. Taxonomy (NCBI): domain Eukaryota; kingdom Metazoa; phylum Chordata; class Aves; order Psittaciformes; family Psittacidae; genus Agapornis; species Agapornis roseicollis. Next base: position 4,481 of record NDXB01017645.1, on the reverse strand, counting down.
CTCTGAGACAGGCCAACCGTGGGTAAACGGAGGGGTATATCAACTTGTGTATGAGAGTGTATGGGTGGAATGAAAGGAATACATTAATGAGGGTTGCAGACTCTCAAGAAAACAACTTGCCTAAAAAAAACTTGTCATAATGCACAAAGTTGGCAGGGAGGGCAGTAATTTAACAGATATAGTCCAAAACCAGTTTACATTTTCCCCTACGTTTTATCACAGTGGTCAGGTGGAATCTGAATGCCAGCTCATGGTGGTTGTAAAATAACACTGCTGGAGTGGAGCAAACTGACCAATAGCAGACTAGGAGCTGCTTTTTACACCACCAGATGGAGAAATTGCATTGGAGAAATTGCAGCCACAGCTGCTGAAGCTTTGCAAACTGAATCATTAATGACAAGATTGGAAATAACACTGATTTCTCTGAGAAAAGTGCAATAACAAATCCTAGAGGCCAGGAGCAGGAGTTAAGACCCAAGGCCCAGACATCCAAGTAGTAATGACAGTAGCTCTGCTTTCATTAGATTAGCCAGGTGGTATGTGCATGGCAAAAGTGGTGTGGAGAAAATGAATGAGATACTACAGAGCCAAGACTTTCAGAATCTCCTACTCGACATATTCCACAGTTTTCCACTAGAGGGGACCTTGTTCTTCCTCTAACATCTGGAGACAGATTTAAGGGTAGTTTTCGGTTGATACACCTTTTCTATTTGTGGTGTTAAATCAAACCTGGCTTGGGTAGCATCTCTTCTTTGGTTTATAAAAAAAAAATAATCATGGCATTGGCTTATCTAGCCTGAGCCATCATATCTTCTTCCAGTATTGTTCTTCCACTGCTTAATAAGAGATAAGAGCTTATAGCTTAATAGCCCACAGACATAATTGATGTAAGAGACATCAAGAAAATAGTCACTGGCTTTGGTGGGTGAAACATAAATCAGCCGAGCTAGGTGTTCCAAGGAGTTATGGTGAGAATCACAAGTCTGGATGAGTCAATAGGAGAAGATGGCAAGCTAAAGCTTTTTAATTTAATTTAATTCTTGGCTCATTCGGGAAAGAAGCTCATGGAAAACCTGTCTGCACTTTTTTACTCCTGCTCCCTTTTCCTCATTGGTTTTGCTCTTAGTATTAATGAGAAGCAGTGAAAATCTAAGCATCAGTTCAGTGCTGCTCTGCCAACAGGTACTACACACAAGATGCATCTAATGCTAGGAAATGTCATGATACCTTTTCACCACTAGATTTCAGATTTCTTCAAAAGATTAAATCATCTGGAGTAGTTACAGCTGCCCCAGATGCTCTCATGGAAAAATATAGTCTTTTCTTTTCTCCTCTCTTTGCTTCATTACACACTGTGACTGAATAAGAATTGCTGATTCTCATTGATTTCATAATACAGATCTAAATATTAGAAGCGTCTTAGCTTGGCTTTCTGAAAGTAAATTCTAGGTGCCCAGCTCCCTTTTGAGATGTAGCAAGGAAGAAATCTGGATCACCTTTGCTGTCCTGATCACCTGATTAGATCCATGGAGAACAAATGAGGTCTTCACTGGGACTGGAACAGTTCTCCTTCCACCATGTGACACCTGGAGTCCCAAACATTAAAAGCAGGGTTTTTTCCTTCCAGTGGGAAAAAAAAAAAGGAAAGGATCAACCCCCATGTGTTTCCAGGGCTGTAGGAGCTTTTCATCTGTAGGTCAGGTTTGTCTTAATGTTATTGACATGGGTGGTTATTTTTAAAGAGACAAGTTTTTGTAGGCTTAAAAGAAAGGGTCTTTTTCAGAATAAAAAACTGCAGAAGCTCTCATTTTCCTCTTTTTTCTTTTATTCCTCCTTCTTTTTTGGGGGGTGGGGAGAGAAACAGGAGTTTTTTGAGCATGTTCCTGCAAATACACTAGCCAACTAAACACCCTCATGAAACAGAGCTTCAAAACCCCTAAGGTGTCTTAGAGATGCATCAGACAATAACTGTGAGATAACACTGGCTCTCTACTGTTCTTAATTTCAGATGGCATTTTGCATGGCACTTCCCTCATTTCTACACATAGACATGAGAGACTTTTATAGTCTTAATATTTTATGGCTAAACAAAATACATCTTTGTTTGATGAGTCCCTGATTTACTGAGTCCCTTAGTCTGGACTCCTGCAGACTGAGAAGTGTCATGTAGGGTAACTGGGGAACAAAAGGCAATCTGCTTAAAGTCAGAAGTGAAATATGGGACAATAGATGGGACCTGAGCACTGATCTTGTGAAATAGGGCTTTGTGCTTGTGCCCTTCTTAAGATGCTCCAGGGATTTGATTTAAAATAATAGTGGTGAAGCCTCTCTGAACTTTGTTATCTTCTCTTACCATAAAACTGCCTGTAAAAACAAAGTTATTTGCAGGGAGGTCATAGGACACAATAGAAATTCTCCTATTTAAGACATAATAGAATTGCATGTTCACTTTCAAAATCTTCTGTTGAGAAACTGAAGAGGTGATGCAGTGCACTGGAGGAACTAATTTGGCTTTGAGGAGAGTGAAGGGAAAAAGGGAAACAAGACATAAAGACTTTTGTAATTCGCCTTTTCCTGGGCTATTACACAGTTTTCTGGAGTCTGTGATTCTGGGGAATAAAGAGTCTGCTTTTATGGAGAGACCATCAGATAATCATCAGTCCATATTTAACCTGTTCCTTTTTGACTTTCCTGGTCATTTCTGTGCTACCATCCAGGATAAAAGCTGGGCTGCAAGGACCTTTGGCTAGTCTAATGCTGAAGGGATACTGGATTTTGATGTTCTCCAGACAGACAGCTATTCCTTTGGTTCTCTCTAACATGTCTTGCTTGCTGCCTGGGGTCTCCAGCCATTTGGGGCCATCACTTCCAAGCACTTTGATGGTTGGTCCTGCCTTGCTGTCTCTCAAAAACCAAGACCCATTGTGGTGTCTCTACCTAGTACTATTTCTAGCTTTCAAAGATCTCTTACCATCCCCCTGAATGTGAAAATCTGGTCTGTTAATGACCAAACGAGATCTGGACTATTTGTTCCTAGGCATGAGGAGGGATGGTTTTGATACAAAAGTCTGAAGCAGAAAGACAGCTCCTTTGCAGTGAGGATTGTTTGTCTTGCTGTTTGTCCCTCCTATGTAATGTAGTGCTGCTCCCCCTCCATGCCAGCCTCTAACTGCTGGGCTCTGAAAGTCAGTCATATCTTTTTCTTTGCTCAAGAGATAGGAAGTAGCTTATGGAGAGCTTTCTCCATAGGCAATGCATTCAGAATACCAATTTAATAAGTTTATTTTACAGGCTTTCAAACATTCCCTGGCTCCATGCTATCACGTAGTGGTGTATCTTACTGATGCCAATGCTTCCATGTGGGGATTATGATATTTTAAAATTAATTTTAAACATCCCTAGAGACTTTATTAAGACTTCCTGTAAGAAGACAGGGAGTCTAATACAGAGGGAAAGAAACAGGAACTTCAATTTTCTGTAGAACAGGGCTTGACTTTATAAGTGAAATGCACTCATACTCTCCCCCACCCTGTCCCCATCCCATTTCCCCCCCCCCCCCC